>JAMKQA010001211.1:0-22005 GCA_024699735.1 Posidonia australis
ATTTCTGGTTTTCGAAGACCTTTCTTTTTTATTGTTTTGCATGATTTTTCATGTGTTTTTTGGTTTTCCTCGTCTTCCATAATAGATTAGGTGGTGACTCCTGCATTTTGTATTTTGTTTTGTTTTTCTGCCGTAGCTTTGCCGACTTTTCGCATTTATTTTGCGATCCTCGCCGGCATGGTTACAATGAGTCAGTGGCAGAGCAGAGTGTTGTCTAGTATTCAGATTGCACCTCGGCAAAAGATGAGACAGTCAGTAGAGCAATTCAGTCGAGTGGTCAAGTCAGTGACCTAGAGCTATTGTTCCAAGAGCAGTTGTCAGTGTGGGCTGAAGATGCAGCTGAGCATCACAAGCTGAGAAAAGGAAAGGCCAAAGTGTCAGGATCAGAGTCAGTAACCCCTCACCAACAGCTGGACCACTCATCCATCATGGTCCTAGCTGAGTCACAATCAGAACCTATTAGACCATTAGAGTTAATCTCTTTGGAGCCGGGAGGTGGGTCTAGATGGTATATGCAGTTGAGGCCTCACCTTGCTTAAGGTGAGGGTAAAAAAAAAGGCCCTAAGTTAAGCTTAGAAAGAAAGCCGAACGACATCATTCCTATCAGTCAGTGGTAGGACAGCCGCCAGTCAACATCACTCCTTTGTACATACTATAAAAAATACACAGAAAAAGATCATAAAAATCAAAAAAAAATTTTAAAAAAAGAAGCATCAGAGGTCGAAGCAACAAATCAACTCAGTTAATTAGCATACCCCATGGTCCAAGAGTCAGAGGTCGTTCACCAAAGTCAGTGTGACCATAATGAAGAAGCATCCAACGCAGAAATCAGAGTACATTCTCTCCTTCAATGTTGCCAATCCAACCTTCAAAGAAGAAATTCTGTCAAAGCTCATCACTTATAAAGAAGAGGATGATGACATGAAAGATGGCCAGATACCTGAATTCCAACTTCACGACAATGATTTAGAGGGGGCCAAATTCACATCAGGCGATCCAATTTTGCGGGCCATACATCTCCCTGACGGTCGAGGCAAATTCTGGTCTAACTGGCATGGTCCCTACATCATCAAGCAAGTCTATTCGGGAGGCACAGCAATCCTTGAAGACATGGACAATGTCGAGCTATTCGTGCCAGTCAACACATGTTATCTGAAGAAGTACTACCAATGAACGGAAGGCGTGTATCCTCACCATGCAAAGTATCCTTGCGTACATCACACATCATCCACCGCTTCATCATGCATATTTCTAAAATAAAAGGCAATCCAAGTACATCTAATTCACAGCATTTACTCTTTTACTTTTGTGCACATCAATAACTTAAGCATATCAATAACTACATGCATCTATGCATAAGAGCATCATCATCATATCCCGATGACGAAAATTAGAATAGCTAACCTACTTAAGAAGTGTCTATATCTCTTTAATTGATACTACCTAGACACTCTAGCGAGCGAGGGAGCCACCACCCAACCGCGGTTAGGCGAAATGTCCAAACTCCCTTAGGGACTTACACCTCTAGAGGGAAATAAAATGTTAAGAGCGAGCATGAGTGTGAGTCACAATAAAAAAAAAAAAAACATATCCACAAGGGCACAAAAGAAATAAGGAGACAGAAGTCAAAGACAGAAGCTAGTCCTAAGAGAGAGAGGCAAGTAGGCCAACTCTAGCCCTATCACTCACCTTAGGGAGGACTCGAAGCAAGCATCTAAAGAATCCAAATGACCAAAGGGACTAGCCACTCCTGGCATACAATTCCAACAGCCCCCTCCAAATCCAGATGTCCATTACCCCCAAGCAAGAGTTAGAGCGAGCCTACAAGCCTAAGAGGGAGAAAAAAAAAAGCCAAAAGTCAAAAAAGTAGGTCTAAGTCCCCAAGAGTTTGGCATGAGGCCTAAACTACTGAATCATCCATCCTGGTCATCCACCAACAGCCTAAAAGCTTGGGTAGTGTCTTGTGAATCAAGGTCTTCTCCTCTTCTCATAGCAGGCATCATTAGCATTCCTAATCCTGAGGGATGATACAACCTAACACTATCATTCCTGCACGCATTATCGTTTGTCCACTTTGCAAGTTCTCGTTGGGCCCTAAACTAGGGGCATGTCAGCTACTCTTTGGCCAAAAAACCTGGCAAAGGATACCGTACACCAGGGGCATGTCAACTGCCTTTGTGGTGATAACCTTCCTCGTCAACCAGGGGCATGTCAGCTGTCCTATTGGTTGACCCTTCTTGGGACAATATCTTCGTCCAAAACATGTTGTTTGCTCCATAGCTCGAGCGTAGAAACGAGGACAACAATAGCCATAAACCTCTGAGATAAAGCAAAGTCAGAATATCAGTACTCTCCTAGTCAGCAGGAGAGAGTACAGTCAACAGTCTAGTGCCAAAGTCAAACTCCCTAGAAGTCAGTCAATGACACAACAGTGAACCTGGGGAAGTGTTAGAAATCACCCAGCATGTCCGTCTTATTTGGAGAGGAGGCAACGACCTCGCGAAGCCCTTATCTAGCCAAACTCCGCGTATCAGTACAGAATCTGAGCAACGGTTTATCTAGATCAACCACCATCATCATACAACACCAGTAGCAAAGCAGTCGCAGTTCAGGATGCGCCCACAAGCAAGTGCTTCCTGACAAACCTCCGTTGGCTAAACTAGTTGTCTAAGCCACCAGCTTTCTTTTATTCCTTTCTTTTAGAAACATCTATAGCATTCCGATACCAGGGGCATGTTAGCTGTCTTTTGGTATTATCCTCCTGTTACTAAGGGCATGTCAGCTGCCTTTTGGTAATATTCTCTTGATATCAATATCATGTCAATTGCCCTTCTGGTATCTTCATTTCGAATCGTCACCGACAGCTTCTCATTTGGCGTGTTTGTCTATCCTGCTTTTCGAGCCATCACTGATTGCTTCTAGGTTGACTAGTTCGTTTATCCTGCCTTTCGAACTGTCACTGACAGCTTATCGATTGGCGTGTTCGTCTATCCTGCTTTCCAAACCATCATTGACAGCTTCTTGGTTGACGTGTTCGTCTATCCTCATTCTGAACTGTCACCGACTGCTTCTCGGTTGACTAGTTCATTTATCTTGCCTTCTGAACCATCAACGACAGCTTCTCGGTTGGTGTGTTTGTCTATCCTCCTTTCGAACTGTCACCAACTGCTTCTCGGTTGACTAGTTCTTTTATCCTATCTTTCAAACCATCACCGACAACTTCTCGGTTGGTGTGTTCGTCAATCCTACTTTTCGAACCATCAACGACTGCTTCTTGGGGACGTCACCATTTATCCTCCTTTTGAACCATCACTGAATGCATCTTGGTTGACTAGTTCGTTTATCCTACCTTTTGAACCATCACTGACAGTTTCTCAATTGCATGTTCGTCTATCTGGCTTTCTGAATCGTCACCGACAGCTTCTCAGTTGGCGTATTCGTCTATCGTGCTTTTCGAACTGTCACTGACTGCTTCTTGGTTGGCGTGTTCGTCTATCCTCCTTCCAAACTGTCACCGATTACTTCTTGGTTGACTAGTTCATTTATCCTGCCTTTCAAACCGTCATCGACAACTTCTCGGTTGGCGTGTTCATCTATCCTCCTTCCAAACCGTCAGCGATTGCTTCTTGATTGACTAGTTCGTTTATCTTGCCTTTCGAACCATCACCAACAGCTTCTCGATTGGCGTGTTCATCTATCCTCCTTCCGAACCGTCACTGATTGCTTTTTGGTTGACTAGTTCGTTTATCCTACCTTTCGAATCGTCACCGACAGCTTCTCAGTTGGCGTGTTCGTCTATCCTCCTTCCGAACCGTCACTAACTACTTCTCGGTTGGCGTGTTCGTCTATCCTTCTTCTAAATCGTCACCGACTACTTCTCGATTGACGTGTTTGTCCATCTTGCTTTCTGAACCATCATTGGTTGCTTCTCAATTGACGAGTTTGCTTTTCTTGCATTCCGAACCATCACTGATTGCTTCTCGAACCATCACTGGTTGCTTCCCAGTTGACGAGTTTGTCTTTTCCTACTTCTGAGTCGTCAATGACTGCTTCTCTTGACGAGTTATCTTATCTTGCTTTTTGACCCGTCATCGACTACTTCTCGGTTGACGAATTCTTTTTTTTCAGCCATCGGACTGTTGCTACTGCTTCTCAGTTGATAGGTTTGTTATCTTGCTTTGTTTGCTGCTACCAGGCATTTTTCCAGATGTTGTGTCAACTCTAACTATCCAGATGTTGTGTTATCTTGCTTTGGTTGCTTCTCGGCTGATAACCCTAACTATCCGGCAATGAGTTCGTCAACTCATCTTTGGGATGATAACCCTAACTATCTAGCAATGAGTCCGTCAACTCATCATTGGGCTGATAACCCTAACTATCTGGCAGTAAGTTCGTCAACTCATCATCGGGCTGATACCCCAAACTATCTGGTTGACAACTGTCACCTTGTCAAGAGCGGGCTGATACCCCAAACTATCCAGTTGACAACCGTCACCCTGTTAGGAGTGGGTTGATACCCCATACTATCCGGTTGACAACCGTCACATTGTCAGGAGCGAGCTGATACCCCTAAACTATCCAATTGACATCTGTCATTAGTCTATCCTCGGTCGGTAAGTCTAATATCTTGCCAGGCATCCTCCTGGGCCGAAAGGTCCATCATTTTCCATGTTTCCCCAAATTGTGCGACGAGCTCGACAGTCTTGTCCAAGCATCCCTTGGCACGAGTCGAGAAATCCCTCACGCTCCTCTACGTGAGCTGATGGGCTACCCACTCGTGACCAGCATCAGCTTCATGCATCAACATCACCCTCATGCATCACCCGACATCAGGGTCATCCTTTGCATCAGCATCATGCATGGGCACGAGTCACGACTTTTGGTGCAACCAACAAATAAGTGGTTCATGACCCCACAACAAATACCACTCTCCTGTAGACTCAGGCGGGGAGTCTTGTCAACCCTGAGCATCGGTCTCAATTCCCTGGACCTCGCTTAGGGAGGGGCATCTATAGGCACCCTAATTTTGAAGTCACTTAGGAGTAGGCTCCTCTAAAAAGATGCTCTGGTTGCGACCATCAAACCAAAACCCTAAACCCACAAGCCCACTTAAGCCCACACAAGCCCGGTCACGCCACACTAATCCACTTAGACTTAATTAAAGCAAAAAGCAATAATTAAGAATTCAAACCAAACAAAATTCATTTAAAACACTTAAAATCCAAATTAACAGAACAAAAACCCCAATTAAAGTCAAAATTAAATAAAATCCACTTAAATCCACTTAAAATCCAATTAGTCAAATAAAAACCCTAACTAAAGTCAAAATCCATTTAAATCAATTAAAATCCAAATTAAAACACTAATCAAGTAAAACTTAATAAAATCCATTAAAAAATTAAATCTAATTAAAAGGAAACCCTAATCCAAACAAAAATCAAGCAAAATCATTGAAGTCAAAATCTAAGTCAAAACCCTAACAAAAACCAATTAAACAAAAATTTAAACTAAATCCCTAATTAAGTCAGGTAAAAACCAATTAAATCTAAATTAAAACTCGAACACAACTTTAATCCACTTAAATTTAGAAAAAAAAACCTAATTAATTAAACCCAAAACCCTAATTAAAATCCAAAACCCCCAAATTAAACTCAAAACCCTAATTAAAACACAAAAACCCTAATTAAAATACAAAACCCTAAAAGCCCTAATTAAAATACAAAACCTAAAAACCTTAATCAAATAATTAAATTCCTAAAAACCCTAAAATAACAAAACCCTAAAAACTTTAATTAATTAATTAGATACTAAAAACCCTAAAATAATTAAAATCCTAAAAAAATCTAATTTAAAACCAATTAATTAAACCTTAAAACACAAAATCAAAAATTTAATTAAAATCATAAAGCCTAATTAAAAACCTAAATCTAAAACCCAAAACCCCTTAAAAAACCCTTAAAAACAAAACCTAAATAAAACCCTAAAACCCAAAGCCCAATTCGTAGGCCCAAATTTAGCCCAATACCCCATTTCATCCATTAATCACAAACCTAGGAAACAACCAAAAATAATTCCGGCAGGCCCTTGATCATCGACGACACCTGTTATTTCTGGCGTCATCTCCGACACTAAATCTCAACCTGTTTCTCATCTCCCGTGATCTCCGATCGTGCTCCTCCAGCTCATACGAACATCGGGCGGCCCTTAGTGGCTAAGAGGGAGGATCGACGGCTCCGAGAGGTTTCACTGAAGTTTAAAAGGTTCACCACCGACAGACTAGGCCTCTCCTCTCCAAGCACGCTTCAGCCCTTGAAGAGCCCCAGCACTCAGAACAACAAAAGCTTAGCAATCCCCCACCTTCAGAGCACCATCGCGAACCAAGCTTTCACCCCTAGAAGCCCCGACCATTGCAACCACAGCGTTTGCCAAAGCGCCACCGCCGCCACCTGGGACAACCCGAACGTCCATCCAGGTAATCCTCCCCGTTCTTTTACTTTAAATCATTGTCTTTAGTTCCGTCCGGCCCATTCTTAGCTTCCTGGGCCGTGAATCGCCAGAGACCACCGCTCCTACGCCGCCTTCCCCTGCCTCTAGTGGTGGGTTCACCACCACTGGCGAGGCCGCTAGCCTCCTAGGTCAGGCGAGGCTCCACAGGCCTCTCCTCCCTCGTCTTCCTCCGTGGGTCCCCTTCACTCGAGAAGGGATCCTTAGGCCTCTAGTGCTTGTAAAAGCTACCGCTGCTTAGTCGATTGCCGATCGTCGCCAGAGAAGCTACTGGAAGCCTCCAAGCGCCCCTGCCACTTGCTTACATCTAAAGGCTCCGTCTCACTGCTTGGAATCTCCCCGCGCAGCCATGCCGTCGTCCTTGGCCCCCAAGCACTGTGTCTACCTCTGTCGTGCTTGTCTTTGGCACAGGGGATGGAAGGAGCGCCTTAGGCCACTCCAGTCTCTGCTGATGCCTCCAAGAGTGTCCTCAGGCCTCCCTAAAGCTTCCCTGGTCCTCGTTGCATTGCTCCAGCCGTCGCGTCGCAGCCAGCAACTCCACTGTCTTCTCCTTTAGTGTCGACAACCGCTCATCGGAGCCAGAGGTGGGGGAGGCATCTCGAACCTCCCTAGTCCTGCCCATCGCCCTGGAAAGCTCCACTATGCCTCCCTCCAGCCTCTTGAGCTGTCGCCAGAGTCGTCCAGTCACTGCACCGTCGCTGGGTCGTCGTCGGAGGTCACGCTAGAGTGGGAACGTCGGCAGTCTTCTAGTGATCTTCGAAGGTGTTTTTCTTAGTCCAGGCCCTTTAGTTTTAAGTTGTTTGCACATGTGTCCTCCTTTTATTACTTTTTAGTCCTTTTATTTATGTTTAAGTCCCTGTTGTTTTAAATAACCTTTTGTTTCTATTATTATTCTTGTAAATATTGCATTCTTTACCCGGTTTCGTTTTAATTTCATTATCAGTCCCGCAAATATGTGTTTTCTCACGTTTAAACCCCTACATTCATGTTTTCCTTGCAATAAGGTCCTCAAATTTTGCACTAAGCCCCTAGAACTTTTAAAAATGAGTTTTCCTTTGTAAAATTTGCATCCTGACCCTAAAGAACTTCATAATTACACTGATCATCATAAAATTATAGTTTTTATCACATTTAGGCCCAGATTTCTTGCATGTAAGCCCTTAGATTCACAACATACAATTCCTAAGCCTAGGAAATTTGGATCCAGACCCTTAGACTAATTTTAAATTTATCATTTTGGGTTTTAATTGTTTTCTCACATATTTTTGATATTTTCCACATATTTTGCACTTAATCATAGATTTCATTTAAAAATCATGTTTGCATTGTAAATTGATCCTTAGTTTCATATTTTAATCACATTTGCACTTATGTGTGAATTTTACACATTAGACCCTGAGTTTTCAGGAAATTACCAAAGTACAATTTTCACACATCCTAGTGCCATATTTTCGTTTGATCCATCATCTACACATTAGAATAGAAGTCAGTGAATGTATTTTAATCTAGGTTTTCACCCTTTTTGCGAATTTTACATTTTAGTCCTTGTGTCTGTCCTTTATTGTGTTTACATCATATTATTGTTTTTCCTTTTCAAGTTTTCTTGTAAATAACGTTTTCTTGACATTTCGCACACAGTTTGGTATATCTCAGACCATGCATCATCCTCATATGTGCACTCATCACATCCAACAATTGAAATGACCAAATTGCCCCTATGCCACCAATCCATGCACATGTATGTTAGTTCTTGCATTAAATCACGCATAATCTTTGTTCAAGTCATTCCTCAGCATCTTTTACACATTTAAGTACATTTTCATGCATTTTGCATAGTTTTCATCACTTTTGTAGTGTCCCATCCTTTTCGAGCGAGTTAGCATCTCATGTGATTTTCCATGGATTTGTTCCTTGTTTCGTTTTCAGAATCCTTCAACTGATGTCCAACTTGATTTCTTTTACTCCTACATTTTGGAATTTTCAATTTGATTTGGATTTCATTGCCTAAGGGCATACACTAACTAACCGAAAGGCCCACATTGGCCCACTTGCGGATTATTTCTCCTTTTTGTTTTTCATGACTTTTTCAACAATTCTGATGACTTGAGTTGGCCCTACTTTTGATCTTTTTGATATCGATATGGTTTTCCTGAGAATTATTTCCAAAAATACCATCATTTTATGTGATTTTCTTCACATGTCACCGTTTGCCTATTTTATGTGGATTTCTTTGCAATTTTCTCGTTTGGGTATCCGTGATGTTTTCCACAATTCTAATGATTTGAGTCCATCGCATTTTTAATGCTCTTGATGTTAGTGTTGTTTTCGAAAGCGTTCTTTCCAAAAATGTCGTCATTTTATGTGAATTTCTTCACATGTCATAGTTTACCTGTTCTACATGAACTTCTTTGTAGTTTTTCCGTCTTGATTTCCGTAATGTTTTCTATGATTCTGATAACCTGAGTTGGTTGTATTTTTGACTTTCTTGAGGCTTGTATGATTTTCCGAGCCATTCTTGCCAAATATCTTGTCATTTCATGTGATTTTCTTTGTCGTGTCGTTTTTCATGATTGCGATATTTCATGTGGATTTCTTAGAAGTTTTCGTATACCATCTTGCACATCCATCTAGTCTTGACGTGGCATTCATATTAGCATGATTAGAGTACAATCTAGGCTTAGCAAACATTCATTCAGCCTCTCACAAGCGAATTAGACTAAAAAGACCGAGTTTCTTGGGTGTACGGGGGTGCCTAACACCTTCCCCATGCGTAATAGGAATCCTTACCCATCCTCTAGTTTGTGGACATCTGGCCTTCATATTTACATCTCATGCGTTCATCCTTTGTGTTTTGTTTGTGGTTTTCCTTGTCTTTTCCTTAAAAGACTAGGTGGCGACTCCTTCTCTTTTTGTTTTTTATCCTGTCTTGCGCCTTCTCCATCTTGGCATGACTGTAGCCTCCTCCCTCTGGTGCGACTCCTCGCCAGATCCCCGAGCAAGCATTGTCACAGATACTAAGGGGTTAAATACCTTGTTTTGTGCTATTAGTCTAAGAACAATTTAATCATATTTATAATTATAATACTTCTCATGAAGCATTACATATTTTAGAAGTTACTCATGAGGGAACAAGTTAAGTGAAAGAAACTAAGATAAATATACTAGTTCATAAATACGAAATGTTTGAAATGCAACCTTATGAATCTATTAGTGATATGTTTATTAGATTTAATGAGATAACAAATAATTTATAATCCTTTGGAAAATGTTATTCTTAAAGTGATTTAGTTAGAAAGATTCTAAGATCTCTAACTCCAAATTGGGAAAAGAAAACTAATGCTATTGAAAAAGCAAAAAAATCTCTCAACATATTCCATAGAAAGCCTAATAGGAAATCTTACTTCATATAAAGTCTAAATGAAGGAAAAATAAATTGAAAACATTTCCAAGAATAAGAGTATTGCCCTTAATGCCTCAATTGAGTTCGATGATTTAGATGAGAAAGATGTTGCTTTTATGACTCATAAGTTCAAGAATTTCTTAAAGGACGGAAGAGTTCAAAAGAAGAATAAAAGAAAAATCGATAAAAAGAGAGCTCTCCAAACAACTTAGGATGATAGTAACTCTTCAATCAATGAAGATTTATCTTCTGATGGTAAAGTAACTCACTCATATTTTATGGCTACATCTAGTGAAGTATCATCTCTAGATAATATTGAAGATTTTTCTATGACTGATTTACTTGTTGCATTTAATGAGCTTTATTTAAAATACAAATCTTTGAACAATAAATGCAAAAGTATAAACAAAAAATTTATTGATATATCTCTTGAGAAAAAACTTATTTCGAAAGAAAATGATGAATTGAGAAATAAGAATAAGTCTCTTGAAATAGAAAATAATACTTTGAAAAGTGAATTAAATATCATGAAAGGCAAAATTGATGTTTTGGAAAAAGACATAGCATCATTGAATATCAAAATTGAAATTTTGCTTACTATTAGTAAGAAAAATCATGATGCAAGAACGTATAAAAATGGAAATGTACATAAAATGGATATTTCTTATGAAAATGATTTTGTTAGAGTAAAAAATAATGAAAAATATGACTTTGTCATTAAGAAAGTAAACAAAGGAAAATGGATCCCAAAATTGAAAAATGATATGATCCCTAGGACTAATTCTTTTGGATCTAAAATAAAGTGGGTACTAAATTCTTTACTTGTTTCAAATAATGCTAGTGTTTGAAGATACCTAGGGAGGAGAAAGAACATGGGACTATAAATGATTAACTAATATTGATAATCCCATTGAAAAAGCTTGTTTTAAGTTTTTATAAGGTTTTTATTAAAATTTTATCGCTTAAATGAAATTTCACTCAATTCATTTATCATTTTTTTAAAAATTTGCATTCCCTAATTCACTATACCGTTTTAAAACAGACGCCTGATTTTTTTTAGGAATCCCTTAAATCGGTCTACCAAAATATGTTGGTCAATCGATTATTCTAGTAGTTGATTTTTTTTTGTTGGTTTTATTTGAAGTTTTTAAACCACTGTTTGTGCTCTTTTAAACATTATCATACCTTGATTTCATATTTGGCTCTTCATAAACTCTAAATATATGCATAAATGGACCAAATAAAATTTTTTTGAACTTGAATGACATATCTTATAGCATTTTATTGTTGATCATGATTGGAATAATGTGATTCTCTATCATGTTGATGTTAATATTTGGTTGCTCATGATAAAAAGGAATTATGATTTTTGTTACTAAAATTCGTATTTTGTGCTTATACTTAGACATGAAAATCGAGCTGAGCCGACCCTGGATTGTTTGGCCTAGCTTGGGAAAAAAAAGGGCCCAACCCAAAAAAAAATTATACTTGGTCGGGCCAACCCAAGCCCACATTGGGCCATGGACAGCCCAACCTGGCCAGCCCTGGGCCATAGGTCCAGGTCAACTCGTCAACTGTAGCCGAGCCAGGCTAAGCCATGTCAGCTAGGAAAAAAACTGGAAAAAACAACGAGATGTTGCAACTTTGGCTCGGACATTGCATTTGCAACGTTCAGAACATTTGCAAATGCAATGTTCCATTTTCCCTTTTTTTTCTTTTCTTTCTCCTCCATTCAGCTATAAATGCCCCCTTAACCCATTCATCTTTTCACACAACACAACATACTCTTCTCTTCTCTACTATAATTCCTACTCTCTACAATTTCCACTCTCTCAATTTCTACTCTCTACTGAAGTAAAGATTACAAGTTTGGTTTTTTGGCTTTGAACTCTGCTATGTCTGCTACTCTCCACCAGCCTTCAAATCAAAATTTCTCTACTTCTAATCCCTCCAAATTCTTTATTTCTAATCCCTTCATTTTTGGGTTTTGGATTTTGTGGGTCAAGGATTTTTCTTTTATAATCATTTTTTTATTTATTAAAATGGAAAATATTGTTAGTCATGATTATATCCCTAGTCAGGAGTTTAACCAACCCCAAACTACCCCACACAATCCACAACCTCTAAGAAACCTAGGAAACAACGTTCTTGGGTTTGGATGCATGTAACTGTAGACTTTGTATATGAAAGTAGGTGTTATTATAATTATTGTAGTACAGAATACACATGTCCTAGGGGAGGGGTTGTAGGTCACATGGATAAGCATTTACAAAAATCTATAGCTAAACATAATAAAGATGATAACATTGATTTAAAAAATCTAAATTACATGTCAGTTCTAGAGGTATAGTAAACTGGAAATATAATACAAAAAAAGCAAAAGAAGATATAACAAAATTTATAGTACAAGACGAACAACCTTTGTATTTTTCTGAAAATAAAAATTTTGAATAATGTGTACAAAATTATTTGAATCCACAATTCAAAGGTTTTTCGAGAAATGCATAAAAAAAATATAATTTATAAACATTTAAAAAAGATAAAAAAGATTTAATTGGAATATATTTTAGTTTATTTTGTAAAATATCATTAACATGTGATGTTTGAATTGGTACTAATAATTTTTCATACTTATGTTTAACTGCATATTGATAGATATAGAATAGAATTTACAAAAAAGATTAATTACTTTTAAAGTATTTGATCATCTACATACTAATAAAGCTATAGTAAATATGATAAAAGATATTACTAATTGATATAACTTATTATTTAAAATTAATACAGTATGTTTTGATAATGTTTCTAATAACAATGTTGCTATAAAATTATTAAAAAGAAATATAAGACTAATATTAAATGATCAATTATTTCATTATAGATGTTGTTGTCATATTTTAAATCTAATTGTACAAGATGCTATAGATTGCATTAGGCTTTATATAGAAAATATAAGATCAACTATTTTATTTATTCAAACATCATCTAAAAGATACTAAGAATTTAGATATATATGTGCACAAAATAGTTTAAAACCTAGAAAATTTATGTTAGATGTTCAACATAGATGAAAATCAACTTATGATATGTTAAGTTTAAGTTTACCTTACAGTCATATAATTACAGGGTTTTATAATGCAAAATCTAATTATTTGTTAAATGATGAAGATTGACAAAATTCTAATATAACTCATAATTTTTTAGAACTATTTTATCATACAATTAAACAATTATCCGGTCAATATTATCCAACAAGTTCTAGTTGTAATTAATTTATTTAATATTACAAATCTTTTTAACAATATAGAAATATTCCAGCTTTTGTAGATATTATTAAATTAATGGAAAATAAATATAATACTTATTAGGATGAGCCTCCAATGTAGACATATTTAGCAATAATTATGGATCCTAGGCATAGATTAGTTAATTGTATGGTACTTATAGATGATATTTTTATTAACATGAATAAAAATAACTATATAATTTCATTTAATCATAAAATTAAGGCAACTTTAGACAAATTATTTGACAAATATGTTAGAAATTATGATGAAAGTAGTATTAGTGGTCACACATCAAGTTTTGTAGGAACACATACTAGTAGTAGTAGTGGTAGTTCTTTTTGGAGTAAATTAAATAAAAAGAAAGAAAAATATGTAAAATCAACCACAAATAATGGATTAGAAAATTATTTAGAATGTGAGTTTGCTTTTAGTAATTTTGTAATGACCCAGTTTTAGAAGTGGTGTATTGGCCAGATATTTTAATGGTGTTTTGAGTCGTTAGACACTAGGTCCCCTACATTTAGTGGGAAACGCACTTTCGCAGTGTCTTATGCCTAGATTAGTGGATTTCTGGCCTTTTTGGTGTGGTGTGGTTCAAGTGTTGTGCCGACCCTCGTGGGAGTTTTGAGGGTTCGCTTTGTGCTTTAGTAGTGGATCTTAGTTTGCACGAGTGACGTGGACATGGAAGGTCGCGTGCTATGGGTTCGTGCTTGTGGCATCCTTTCTTTCCTTCCTTTCTTTTTCTTTCCTCCATTCTATTCTTTCTTTTCTCTCCCCCGGGCCCCACCCCGACTCCTTCCTCTCCTTCCTCTTCTTCTTCTTCTTCTATGTTGGAGAGAGGAGAGACAGAGAGAGGGTGAGATGTGAGAGAGAGAGAGAGAAGGATGGCCAAAGAAGGGAGGATGCAGCCAATGTCGTGCCGCTGTCGTCATGTAGAGGAGAGGAGCAGCTCGTGGTCGAAGGAGGAGCGTCGCTGTTTGTCATGCACCGTCGTGTTTTCAATGGAGGTATGCACTCCGTAGATTTTCTTTTGGTTCCAAATTTGTACCATAGGTGCATGATAGTGTGTTGGTAATTGTAGTAAATTTTATAGAATTTATTGTGCATTTGTGGGCCATTTATGGCCGTATTTATGATTTGGGGTGAATAGTGCCTTCTTTGCGTTTTCTGTTGATTTCTCGAGATCCGCATGATGAATCTCGGTGTTGCTTGTCTAGTTTGGAAGATCTCGTCGAGAAATTCATTTTGATATATTATTTGCATGGTTTGGATTGATGGTTTGCAGGATTGGGCTTTGGGTCCCATTTCGGGGTGCCTTGCAGTCGCCTAGTTTGACATACCAAATTATTTCGGTATGCCATTTTTGTTGCAGATTGTCCCCTTGACCCCTAGTTCGGTTGACCGAATTCATTCGATTTGCCATTTTGGAAGTCTAAGGTGTTGACAGAATTCCAGGTTCAATCGACTGAACATTTTTAATCTACCGAATTAGGGGTTTTTGATTGACCAAGTGGTTTTTCGATTGACCGAGTGGTTTTTCGGTCTGCCGATTTGATGCCCTAAGCCTAGGTTCGGTCCATTTTTCCATTTCGGTCTACCAATCCAGGCCCTGATCTTGTATTAAGACATTTTATGTTTTGATTAACATATATATATATATATATATATATATATATGTACACACATATGTGTGTGTGTGTGTGTATATATACATATATATATATGTTAATCTTGGGAAGTTAAATATAATGGCATAAATGGTTAGGATAACCATTAAAATGATTGTAGGATTTGTCTAAAATGAATTAGCAAGAGATCATTTGGGATATAGGTAGAATAAAAGATGATATGATTTAGAAATAATAGTCCTTTCCCTAGATGGTTTAGACTGGATTTAGGGATAGTGATAGTATCCCTAGGTCTAGGGCTTGTGTGGTTTTGTGTGTTGTGCACTAAATGGAGTATTCAGTGGCACTATTCCGGGTGTTTGAGCCAATCTGACTGTGCTTCTAAGGGACACAAGCTAGTAGGTATATTACACTTGGTGCAAGAGCGTATAGTTCTGGTTGTGTTTGTTTTGTTGTGGTATCTTTTGGGTGGATTTGACACTTAGAGGACATTTTTGTTGGTGTTTTCTTGGGTTATGGTCGTGGGTTGAGTGTGGTGCTCGTGAACTCAGACACTCTGAAGGTGTTTTGCCTGGGCCTAACAAGAATGCTGTTGAGGTTGTGTTTTGTATTGCGGTTTCTCGACCTTGGATTTCTGTGTCGCTGCTAGGCACAATGTTTCTTGAGTTTTAGAGGATTTTTTTTTTTTTGAAAAGGTTTTCCAAAAAAAGAGAGTTTTGGAAAGAGAACGGTACATATTTGAAAATGGTTTTGGAAAGAATTTTCCGGTGCTTTCTGTTTGCGTTGGGGACCAATAGATTAAGGCGAGTGTTTGTTGGGTCTTGGAGGTATGACACTCCTTGACTGTCATTCGCAGGACCGAGGTTGAGGTCTACAGGTTAAGGTGTTTCGTGGCATAACGGGGAGGTATGATACTCCTATTATCGTTGTGAGCACTAATGCTCGAGTGTTATCTATGGTGGAGGTATGAGACTCCTTCCTGAGCATCGTGTGGAGGATGCTATGAGGAGGCATAGCCTGTGGTGGCTAGTGCGAGTGGGACATGTGCCCCGTTGTTGGTAGCGTCTTGAGAGACAGGATTGCCTTCCCAGGAGGAGTTGGCTTTGTTGAGGGTTCTCCTGGCAGGAGAATCGTGAGACGGTGATCTCTCCTACACCGGGTGGCTTCACCATGATAGTGCAAACGTTGTGGTCACTCCTCAGTAGACTGCTTGTGGCTAGTGTTGTCTACTTGGCATTGGGTAGTTCGATACACTGTTTGTGCTTGTATTATGTGGAATCTTGGTTCAGATTATTAGGCTCTGAGCCTATAGGGGGCCGTGGGTTTGGTGCTTGTTGAGGCATAGTGTTTTAGAAGCGGTGGCTCCGTTATTTTGGGAGTGATGGCTCCGTGGTTTGGGAGTAGAGGCTCTATGACTTGGTATTGTACTTGGGTACTGAGGGGACCATGTTGTACAGAGCAGAAGCCTTGTAGTTGTGCTTTAGTGTGGCTTTTGGGCTTGACTTGGCAAGAGTGGCCATCTTGAGCGTGCATAAAAGATTTTGAAAGAGCATGTGCATGGTTTTGAAAAGGAAAAGTAGATGGTTTTAAAGGCATGGTTTTGCTTTTTTGTGGCTTGCTGGGTAGTGGTAGATTGCTTGGTTTGGTAATGCAACATTCGAAAGGGATGCTAGTGCTTGTGTGTTTGGCGTTGGTAGATTGCTTTTTGGTTTGGTGACATACAAGTGTGATGCCTGTGCTTGATTGCCCTCGGCATAAGTTGCGGAGTTGTAGGTGAGGTGCGTGTTGGGTGACCGTTGAGTCGTCACTCACATGTGCTATGTTTTGTGTGTTATGGCAGGTGTAGGATAGTAGTTGTTAGTTGTTAATGCATATTGGAGTAGTCATGCCACCACGCATCAAGGATCCAAGTGAGTGTTAGTTTAGTTTTATTTATGTTGTTTAGTAGTCTTATTTAACTGTTGAGAGTACTTAGCCTTAGTTGCATTATTAGTGTAATTATTGATTAATAATAAAGATAAAACAAATAATTAAATGAAATTTTGTAGTTAGGTTTAGTGGTAGCGACTTGGGAGTCATTACAGTTGGTATCCGAGCTTAGGTCATCCAATGGGCTCTATCCTAGGGATGTCTGGTAGGGTGACTCTGTAGAATTATATGTCATGCATTCCTACACCGTGATTTTCTTTACTTGCAGTGTTAAGGAATGTCTTTGGCACTATCTCCGGTATCGGCGAAGCTAGTGGTTGAAGTACCACGAGGAACCTAGGGAGTGACGGTCTGCATTCTTGATTGGAGATGGACGTTGACTTCTTGTTGAAAGGATTCCTAGTTGTTGGATATCTTATGATCGCCGATTTGGTGGTGCTGCTTTGGAGGTAGCAGTTGGGAGCAGAGAGTGAAGTAGCATTCATTCATTTGGAGCTGTTCGTTAGAATTTCCTCAACTCCGTGGAGTGTGGTGTAGTGCTGTCCACGCATTTTGTGTGGGTTAAGCACTGTGTTGCCCATAGGTGTGGTGGTGGTTGTTTTCTAGGTAAGACTTCGTACTAGCTGGCTAGGTGGGAGACCTTGCGGTGCATGAGGCTAGACGAGTTGTGTTGCCTAGAGGTTGTTCACATCTACTGTGGGTACTAGTCTTCTTGGTGTGTTGTGCCTGCAAGGAGGCAGGGCGTTTGCTAAGGAGTTGCCTTGTTCCTTTAAGGGGGTTAGGCAACTTTCATCTGTTGACCAGAGAACGTGTTTTTCCTTTAAGGGGGTTAGCCACCACCTAGTGCTGGGTAGTTTGGTGTTTTGCTGTGGAGGGTAGGGTGCAACAGTTGTCTGCCTTTGGTGTACCCTCCATGGTTGTTGCTGCTTGTTGTTTATTTGTTTGTTGTTGTTGTTTGCCTGTTTGTTTGTTTGCTACCTGTTCTTTCTAGTGTTTGTCATTGTTGGTAGTCTATGGTCATCGTCAGTCGTCAGTCTGGGTTGATGGTGTCAGTGTGGGAGGATGCCTGCAGCTTCGTCCTCCTATTATCGCATCTAAGTGAAGCATGAGGCTTCCTGGATGTGTGGTTGTTGTTGTCTTTGTGGTGGGTGCAGAGGATGCTTTGAGTTCCATCCTTCTGTGGTCTTTAGGTGACTTGGTGGATCTTCAGATGTCTATTGTAGTCTCTAGGTGACTCGATGGGTCCCTAGATGTTTGTTGTGGTCTCTGGGTGACTTGGTGGAACCCTAGATGTGTGTTGTTGTTGTTTTAGGAGATTTGGTGGGACTCCAGGTGTGTGTTGTCATCTCTGGGTGATTCGGTGAGTCTCCAAGAGTGTGTTGTTGTTTTTGGGTGGCTTTGGTGAGTTCCCCAAGTCTGTGTTGTTCCTTCTAGACGCTTTGTCTGAGGATGGGGTATCTGGGGGGTTGCGTGTAGAGTCATGCATTGTTGTTGTACGTTTGTGTCGCACATGTTGTTTGGGGCTTGGCCATGGAGTGGCATAGCCAGGTGTGTCGTTTGTTGTGTGTTGTCTAGGGTATTTTGTTAGGAAACCCAGTTAGCTTGGTTGGTTGTGGCTCGGATGGCTTTGTGCTGTTTGGGCGGTGGTGATTTATCTCTCCAGTGTTTTCCTTAAGTGTCCTCTTGTTGATTTTCTTGTTTGCTTGTGGGTTGAATGGTGTAATGCTATTCGACCTGTGGAGATCTTCTTTCTCCTATGTTTGCTTTTGGGTTTTGGGTTTCTACGGCGAAGATGGGGTGAGTCAAGTGGAGTTGACTGCATGTCTCGTTTGGTGGTGTCGCTGGTCGAGCTAGTGGGTGTGATCCCACGTGTTTTCCTTCGAGTGGCTATTTCCTGATTCGGGCAAACTATTCTCGAGGATCTAGCAGAGGTATCTTCAGGATAGTGACACCACAAAAAGGTCTGCTAGGGAAGAGGAATGGCTCAAGTTGGTTCAGACGTTCTTGCTGGGAGTTGCTTTAGTTTGGAGATCCATTTGAGTTTGACTCCCATGTGGTCCTTACCATTGGTGTGGCTGTTTCACTGGAAGTAGTGGTTCTTGTGGTCAAGACTTTGGATTGTAGTATCCTTGACGTGAGCTTCACGCTTAATTAGTGGTTTAAGTGTGTTTTGGTGGTCTCACGTCTAGACCTACAAGGCTGCCGTTGCAGCGAGTGGTGATGAGTCCACCAAATATCCTTTTGGGTTGGGATAAGTTCCTATTGCGATGAGGCAACATGGTGATTTGTTGTTCTTGTCAGTTGGGAGAATCCCGAGAGGAAATATCCAACCTCGTGTTTGGTGTTGGCCACAGTGGAGGTTGTACTCTGGATCCGGTGGAGTGTCGATCTGGAAAGTAGCTCCTAGAAACAGATAGCACATGGTTGGCTAGTCTATTGGTGCACTCTAGATTTGTGAAGAGATTTGCTTTGTCTCAGTAGCTAGATTTCTCTTGTACCTTGGATTGGAGGAGGTTTTCTAGGGTGATGAGAGTTGTTGTTGAGCACAAGGTGTGGAGTTTGATGGTTGCTGACCAAGTCGTGCATCAGAGTAGCGCAGTGGAAGCGTGGCTAGAGCTGGTTGCACCTGGTTAATCTTGTCGTTTGCATGTCTCCGAGGGTGCTCTAGATGTTTCGTGACTCTAGGAGACACTATTTTCGAGCTTCTGGGTGGAGATTTTTGTGCTTGAAAGGGACTTCACCTAGGATCTCGGCGATATTCGGACTCAAGGAGAGCTGAGTCCTTGGTGTCGCTTTGGACCTAAGTAGGATGAAGTGGATTTGTGAGGCAAAAATTTCTCCTACAGGTCGTGGGTTTTGGGTGGCACTGCTATGTTGTGGTCTTGGTTGTTCTGATGACATCCTAATTTTGGTACCCTTGGTGTTTCACCTAGAGAATTTCGAGGGTGAAATTCCTATAAGGGGGTTAGTTTGTTACAATCCAGTTTTAGAAGTAGTGTTTTGGCCAGATATTTTAATAGAGTTCTGGGTCGTTAGACGTTAGGTCCCTTATGTTGAATCAGAAATGCAGCATTTGCAGTGTCTTACACCTGGATTAGTGAGTTTTTGACCTTTCAGTGCTATATGGTTTTGGTGTTGTGCCGGCCCTCGTGGGAGTTTTCAAGGTTCGCTCTGTGCTTTGGTGATAGATCTCGATTTGCACGAGTCACGTGGATGTGGAAGGTTGTGTGGTTTGGGTTCGTGCTTGTGGCTTCCTTTCTTTCCTTCCCTTCTTCCTCTTCTTCTTTTTCTTCTTCTTCTTCTTCTTCTTCTTCGTTGGAGGTAGGAGAGACACAGAGAGAGAGGGGTGAGATGAGAGATAGAGAGAGAGAGAAAGATGGTCGGAGAAGGGAGGATGTAGTCGTCGACGTGCTGCCATCGTCGCGTAAAGGAGAGGAGGAGCGTCGTCGTTCATCTCACACCGCCATGTCTTTTGTGGAGGTACACACCCTGTAGTTTTTTTTTTGGTTCCAAATTTGTACCAAAGGTGCATGATAGTGTGCTGGTAATTGTAGTAAATTTTATAGAATTTATTGTGCATTTGTGGGCCATTGATGGTCGTATTTATGATTTGGGGTGAATAGTTCCTCCTTTGTGTTTTTTGTTGATTTCTCGAGATCTGCTTGATAGATCTTAGTGTTGCTTATCTGGTTTGGAAGATCTCGTCAAGATCTTCATTTTGATATATTGTTTGCATGATTTGGATTGGTGGTTTGTAGGATTGGGCATTAGGTTCCATTTCAAGGTGTCCTACAGTCGCCTGGTTTGGCATGCTAAATTATTTCAGTATGCCATTTTTATTGTAGATTGTCCCCTTGATCCCTGATTCGATCGATCGAATTTGTTCGATCTATCGTTCTAGAAGTCTTGGGTGTTGACAGAACTTTTGGTTCGATCGATCGAAGGTTTTCAGTCTATCAAATCAGGGGTTTTCGGTCGACCGAGTAGTTTTTTAGTTTGCCAATCTGGTGCCCTAAGCCCAGGTTCAGTCGACCGTTCCATTTCGGTTTGCCGATCAAGGCCCTGATCTTGTATTAAGACATTTTATGTTTTTATTAATATATATATATACATATATGTGTATATATATATATATGTTAGTCTTAGGGAGATAAATATAATGGCATAATTGATTAGGATAACTATTAGAATGATTGTAGGATTTGCCTAAAATGAATTAGTAAGAGATCATCTGGGATATGGCTAGAATAAAAGATGATATGATTTAGAAATAATAGGTCCTTTCCCTAGATGCTTTAGACTGAACTTTAGGGAGAATAATAGTATTCCTAGGTATAGGGCTTGTGTGGTTTTGTGTGTGGTGCACTGAATGGAGTATTCAGTGGTACTGTTCTAGGTGTTTGAGTCGATCTAGTTGTGCTCCCGAGGGACACGAGCCAGTAGATGTCTTACACTTGGTACCAGAGCGTATAGTTCTGGTTGTATTTGCTTTGTTGTGCTGTCTTTTGGGTGGGTTTGACACTTAGAGGACATTTTTGTTGGTGTTTTCTTGGATTGTGGTCGTGGGGTTGAGCATGGTGCTCGTGAACTTAGATACTTCCAAGGTGTTTTGCCTGGGCCTGATAGGAGAGCTATCGAGGTTGTGTTTTGTATTGTGGTTTCTTGACCTTTAGTTTTTGTATTGCTACTGGGCACAATGTTTCTTGAGTTTTAAAGGATATTTAATGGTTTTTGAAAAGGTTTTCCAAAAAAAGAGAGTTTTGGAAAGAGAAAGGTACATATTTGAAAATGGTTTTAGAAAGAATTTTGTGATGCTTTCTATTTGCATTGGGGACCAACAAACTATAGCGAGTGTTCGTCCGATCTTAGAGGTATGATACTCCTTGACTGTCGTTTGTGGGGTCGAGGTTGAGGTCCTTTAGTTGAGGTGTTTCGTGGCATGACGGGGAGGTATGATACTCCTGCTGTCGCTGTGAGCACTAAGACTCGGGTGTTGTTGGGTGTGGAGGTATGAGACTTTTGAGCACTGTGTGGAGGATACGATGAGGAGGCATACCATGTGGTGACCAGTGTGGGTAAGACACATGCCTCGTAGCTGGTAGCGTCCTGTGAGACAGGACTGCCTTCCCAGGAGGGGTTGGCTTTGTTGAGGGTTCTCCAGGTGAGAGAATCACAAGACGGTGATCGCTTCTACACAGGGTGGCTTCACCATGGCAATGCATGCACCATGGTCGCTCTTCGGTAGACTGTTTATGGC
>JAMKQA010001212.1:0-26982 GCA_024699735.1 Posidonia australis
CGAATTAACCCGACCGTTACATATTTCGGTCGACCGAATATTTTCGGCATACCGAATCTTATGTCAGTAAACAAAAGATTTACTAGTCGTTAGTCACACTTAGAGGAAAACCTAACACTATAAATTAAGGTCCATATGTAGCTCACAAATCACGGAATTTTCATTGAGCTATCATACTTCTAGTGCTTCAAGTGAGTGAGTCAAAATTCCATCCATACTTCGCTTCAAGTACAAAGAGCTTCAACTTTCATTCAGACAAGTAAGAGTGAGATCACAAAGTGTTCAAAGGTCACTCTTGCCTTCAAGTGCTTTGAGTTATTCTCTGGGAAGAAGAAGGAAATTGTGATTCAAGGCTACAAGCAAGGTAAATTTGTAGCTTGTAAAATTCTAGTTATTGAATAAAAGGGTTAAGTCTCAATTGAGGAACTTGAGGAGTGGACTAAGCCGGGGTTGACTGAACCACTATAAATTCTCTAAGTATTTGTACTTGAATGTGTATGTGATTAATTTTTATCCTCTTAAATTTGCATATTAACGTTAAAACTAATCAAAAATCAGAGATTCTCTATTCACTCCCTCTAGAGAAGCTTTAGTATTCTACATCTTGCGCCTTTGCCATATTGGCATGACTGTGATCGCCCTCTGGCGTGACTCCGCGTCGGACCCCCAGGTTGGCATGGTTACAGTATCAAATACAATACTACTCAACTTTTGGATATTTGGATTTGTAGCTATTACGACGAGTACGTCTATTTCCTCTCTCCCATTGTAGGTCGTAGGATTTATCCGATTATTAGAAGTAAGTTACTTTGTTGTGTTTGTGGTGTATGTTAGGATCACATTTCACTATTGTTGGTGATGGGAGGTTTAATGTCATGTGAGGTTCTCAATGGATTAAAGGATGCATTTGTGTCATTTTGTCATGCTGACACTAAATCATTTTCCCATTTGTTATCTGGCAAGAACGTGTTGGTAGCAAAAATGAAAAAATGAGACTAGACCACATTGTGCAATTGAAATAAACGTGTGTCTCATGTTCATTGATTCGTAACATTATGATTGTGCATTCTGATATCTTTTCTAAACTTAAAGATCTCGCTACTTGAACAAACTTCGTAGATTGTGTTTGGTTCAAATTCTAATATTTATATTTGATCAAAATTGTTTTATAGCAAAAAAACTAAACCAAATGAGAAAATACAACTAGTTTAAGTATAGAATCAGTCACAATTATGCTATGTAAATTTGGTATAAGCTAAAGTTAGAATGAGTGAACTTTTATTCAAAAACTAATTTTTATAGAAAACTTATAAATTAATGTCTAAACCAAATAAAGAGTTTGTTTTTGAGTAGTATGTGACCACGTATGTGTCATTGTTATATTTGACGTTGTCTACCTTTTTATAACCTTCTTTGTTGTAAACTAGGCAATACCAAGTCATTTTCACACCAAAATATGTTATAGCTTCCAACAAATATGTTTTTGACTATGTGTGGAAATCGATTCACAACCTCACTATGCATAAGTCAAGTCTCTTCTAAAATCATTTTACAAACTTACCAATCTACATATTTGAAACCAAAAACTATCAAAAGTATTATATCAAGACCCATGAATATTTATATGATGCGAGCGACCAAATGGTTTCTTGTATTTAATTGAAACAACTAACTTATATAAGATTTTATTTATGAATTTTAAATGGAAAAGGTTGAATTTTCTTTAGCGTTTTAAATGAAACAATTCACTTCTTGCTCAACTTGTTTATTTTGTCCCTCTTATATAATTACATAATAAAAATTAATTCTATTTCCACATTTTAAATGAAATACCATTTTAAAATAAGAAAAAACTATACAGGATTTGTAGTACCATGGTGTCTAGTATATGAATATGTTGAGTTTTGCCTTGAAATAGCTTAGTGGATGCTCACAATCGCTTGCAACTTCACTAGTTCAACAAAGAGACTTTGCAGATGTTTGCGTTAGGCGTCTGTTAATACACGGTTTCAATACAATAGAAAAACAGGCGTTCGCTCCAAATGTTCACTTCGCTCGTAGTTTCAAATTAGGGCTTTAATGGATGTCCGCAACAAGAAATTTTGTCTTTAACAAACCCATTTTCAACCTTGATATATATATACCTTTTTGTTGGGATTTTAAGATATTTAAGATCTTCTGACTCTAGTATGGGTGGGCACCTAAACCATCTAAGCCGATAAACCAAACCGAACCGAACCATTTTTAGTGGTTCGGTTCAATTTTTTAAATTTAGTGGTTTGGTTCGGTTTGAAATATCTCGAAATCGAACAATATGGTTCGGTTTGTGGTTATAAGGACGGTTTAACCGAACCAACCGAATATAATATACTAATATAGATTATATATGTATATATATATTAGTTATTAAAATTTTTAAAAAATATAAATATATATTAGTAGCCCAATTAGGACTGAATGACGCCTTAGTTCTTCTTCTTCCCCTTCGAGAGTTTGAGGCTTCGACCACGTAGGGGCTTAGGGCTGCTCGACTTGCAACCGCCGCTTGTTGTCTTTCTCCCTCGATTCGCGACCGCTGCTTGTTGCCCTTCACCTCCAATCTCTAGACAGATCATCTCCTCCTCCATGCGACCGCGCCGCTGCTGATCTTGCCACTTCCTCCACACTAGTCCAAGCTCAGATCGACTCCCTCTTCCTCCACATCGTCGTTGATCTCGCCTCTTCCTCCACGTTGGTCACCACCACAGTTCATCCACGTCGGTCTAAGCTCGGCTCCAGACAAACAACTCCTCTTCCTCCACGTTGTCATCGTCCATCTCACCTCTAGGTAGACCCACTCCTTGCCTCCCTCTGGATGACTGGATCTGTTTTCCATGCCCACAAATATGTGTAGTTTTTTTTCCTCCCATAAATATGTGTAGTTTTTGCTGAATGGAATTATGGAATGGCATGATCTATTGAGGAAAAGCTTGTTTCTAAAATTTTGTAAACTTTTTCTTTCATTTTTTTTACTCTGGATGTATTGTTTGATTTGATGAATTTCCTTACAAAGTTTTCCATCTCTTCCTAACTATTTGTTTCATACACTTTGTTGTTGGAAACACATGAACCAATTTCATCCATTGTTTGGATGAAAATCCTAGTAGCGTGGCTAAATAAACACATATTAGATGATCTGATATGTCAATACTTTATTGGAACAATTCTAAGTGGGATGTTGTTTTTATTTTGGCATGAACAAGCATCATGTCCTAACGTCCAACAAAAGCTACATTTCAGTTTATTCTTCACCCTAAGTTCTCTAACTCTAAGTGGCTTGAGCCTTTTTGTAGAACCCATCCAGATGATCTGCAGATCCTTTTCTTTTATATGCCTATACTTCTTGTATGTGATAGCCAGTTTTAGCCCCATAGATTACAAAGTTTATGATGCAAGTTATTTGGCTGCTGAAACAATATTACTGTTTTGTTCATGATTCCTTCATTGTAACTTATTTAATACATTGTTTTCTTTTACAACTCCTGAAGAAAACAACATCCTAATAGATGGAGGAAGTTACATTTGTCGTTTCCCTAATATATGGAGGAAGTTTGCTGAATATAGAAAAATAGCATCAAAAACATGTTTTAAGGCAAAATGATAAGACATAAATTGATTAATACTTACAAGTCTTTTTGGTCATTTTATTTTTTAATATATTTTATTAAATGGTTAAACCACAAACCAAACCAAACCAAATCGATTTTCAATGGTTCGGTTTGGTTTGATTTCAATAGATAAAATGGTTCGATTTGGTTTGAAAATTGTTCAAACCGAACTATATGGTTTGGTTTGTGGTTTTGTCTCAAACCGAACCGTGCCCATCCCTAAACTCTAGACATATCTTAAGAGTTATTAGTGTTGGCGATTCTCTTTAGAGTGAGACTTTTGACATTCTTCTCAACAATTCTTTGTACATTGTACTCATCTTGATTCATAAGGAAATCTCTTTCTTTGTCTTGAAAACGTAGATCTTTTTGGTTGAATCTTATAAATCTTTGTGTTTGCGTCTATGATTTCATATTTGTATTTTCTCTATTTATCTCTTATCGTTCGATCCTTGTTCGTGGTGTAAAAGAGGATCATTTTCACTATAAATCAAGATGAGTACAAGATGTAGAGGATTGATGCAGAAAAAGATCAAAACCCTCACCCTAGAGAGTAACAAAATTTTCCATAGCGAACATTCACATGGACGTCTGCTAAAGTCCTAATTTGAAACTGCAAGCGAAGCAAACGTCTATTTTTCTACTTTGTTGACGTAATACATCGACAGACATCTGGTATAAATGTCCATTGTTTATTGTAACAAAACCATACATCAACGAATGTTCGACGTGGATGTTCTCAAAGTCTCTGTATAGAACTAATAAAGCTGTAGGCGATTGCGGACGTCTATCACTATTAGGTTATTTTATAGCAAAACTCAACAAAATAGAATATTTTGTTTAATCAAGTGATAAAGATGAACTTAAAGTCCATTCTTTTGTTGGAACTCTTTTATCTACTACCCCCCTATGATCAAAAAAATGAAACTAATTTTAACACAAATGTTGCATTGCAACAATCATCATTTACAACACTCTTGTTTTAGCCATAATTTGGTGCTTATGATTGAATTAGAATGAAGTTATATTCAGAAACCAGGATAGAAATATTTTCTTAATATTTCATTATATACTATCACTAACCTCTTGCTGGATTGAAAACTTGTTAATAGGACATAGAACAGATCTTACTTCTATATTACATCTTCTAAGGCAGCTGAAGCACGATTGGGACCAAGTTCACCTAATGATGGATGATCCATTACTTGATGCACTGGAAGCAAAAATGACGTTATGGGAGTAAGCCTGCAACCTATCTTTACTTCGGCTACTACAAGTCCAAGCTCTTTCGATCCCGCAACTTAGGAAAATTAAGCATCTAGATTTTTAATGTTTAAATTTTTTTGACAAACTTTAATATGAACGCTTATGTTATATTTTGCCTATTCTGATTTATATTCATGATTGTAGTAATATTTTTGCCTCTTAACCTATGGAAGAATAACAATTATATTGTTGTACATTTAACGATGATACTCATAGTTAAGTATAGTCATATCTTAATATATATATTACCGTTAAAAAAAACAATCATCGTTTGCAGATGTCATAAAGGGTGAAAGGCTGTGATTATTTATCAATCAAGTTTAGTGCTATGAAATAAGAAATCAGTCAAATAATGTACGGAGTATATTCTGATTACAAATATACGTAGGATTTTGAGGCAAATAACCCATACCGCGAAGCAGTAGAGCACTCCTCCCCACATCTGCTTCTCCTCCCCCTCCCCCTTCCAAAGACCAGAAACAACCAAACCCTAGACCTCCAAATCCCTCCCCCCCAACCTCACCCTCTTCCACCAGATAAACATCCCACATATTTTTCAATCTCCGACCACCCAAAACCCTAGATCCAGTTTTCATCCTCTCTAATGGCGGCGGGCAGGAATCGCCCCCACGTCCTCAGCCTCGGGGACCCGCAGCCCCCTCTCCTTGGTCGCGCCCCACCACACCCCTCGGACGACCGCATTCGCACCGCCCTCCTCGAAGACCGCCTCGCCGCCCAGCACCGGGAGATCCACGTGCTCCTCGCTGACAACCAGCAGCTGGCCGCCACCCACGTGGCGCTGGGGCAGGAGGTCGGGTTGGCCCGCCACGAGCTGCGGGTGGCCGCCGCGACGGCGGAGAGGGTCGAGAGGGAGAGGGACGCGGAGGTGAGGGAGGCGTACGAGAGGGCGATGAGGGTCGAGGCGGAGGCGAGGTTGGTGGAGAGGATGAGGGCGGAGCTGGGGCAGGTGAGGGCGGACGTGAGGGAGATGGAGGTGGGCAAGGAGGAGATGGGGGAGAGGCTGAAGGGGCTCAGGGGGGAGCTGGGGAGGGCCAGGGCCGAGGTGCAGAGGGTGCCGATGATGAGAAAGGAGATCGAGAACATGCAGGTTGAGCTCCAGAAGGGAAGGTTAGTGCTGCTGCATTCTGTTTATGTCAAATTTTTATTGTTTTTCTTGTAGAAATTATGATACGATGGTGTTGTTCAAAACAAGCAAGATGCGTAACGAACTCAATAGAACACAGAAGAAACAAATAACCAGTTGGAAAGGAACAGTAGACTAGGGTTTATTTCATTTGGTAGATAAAAATGGATACTGATAAGATGTTTGAATTCTAGGTGTTTGGAATGAATGACGATGATTTGTTTGGTTCATGGTGTACATCTTTTAATAGCCGAAGCTCTAACATTGGGAGAAGAACTTAGTGAAAGTAAAAAGGCTGTTTCAAGGGTCCGTTTGGTAGAATTTCAGCTTTTAAATCTAAGTGTAGCTAGCTAAAAGCTGTCATAACCTAGTTTATGGAAATATAAAGGAATTACTGTTCCAAAACTATATATTTCTGAAAAACTAATAGTGTTTGCTAGAACTGTTGGACCATTATAACTTCTGGAGAGAAGCTATAAGCTCAAAAGTTTTCCAAAAGTTCTACTAAATGGACCTTAAAACTTTGGTGTGCAATGTGTCAAATTATTTTTGGATTCTTTTTCAAGTGAACGAGCCCATTCCATTGTATTTTTGGACTCTTGGCGTGAATAAAATTATGGTGCCTTTTTTTTAATGTTTGGGAGATTAACTTAATGGAAGAAAAAAGAAAATTTCCTAGATGTGACTGGATGAAGGGAGCAATCTGTCGTGGTAGGGAAAAAATTAATAGAGGAAACAGAACAATTCCATGAAGAAGCTGAATGATCAGTACTGTTTGTTTTGAATCCTCAACATATGCTACTATGCTAGTGATCATATGATCAATGTTTATATAAATCATCAGGAGTCAATGCTTATGTAGTCAAATGATAGGAACAGTTGCATAATGTGTTGCCTATTTCCAATACAGGGAGAACAATATAAAAAAGGGAGAAAAATCCTAGACATGGCTGAATGCTAGAAATAGCTTGTTTTCACCAGTTGGGGAAGGGGAAGCTGTAAGGTCCCCATAAAGTTCACTTTGATGTTTTAGAAGTTATTATGGTTTCCTACTTTCCTTAAGCCCAATAGTTAGAGCAACAAATATGAATGTTAATGATCTGTTTCGTCATTTATTTTGGTTTTCACTACTTGAGTTCGTCATAATGAAACTACTAAAAAAAGAGCTAGCCATAATGAAGTAAAAGGCTTCTAGCTTCCAAGGTAAAATTCTCATATATATATATATTTAAAGTTCTACACCTAATAAGATTCGAACCGCAACACTCAGTTTGAGTAGTAGTCACGTACCAAATGAGCTATTCTTTGTTTAGTCATAATTAAAGTTTAACTTCTTAAGGATTTGTTGGTGATAATAACATAAGAAATGTTTAGTTGATCATGGAATATTAAAGAGATCTATCCTTGCAGGGCTATACTGAAACAGAAGAAAGGAGAAGGTATTTTTTTGTCATTTTTTTAATTAAAAAAAAGCCTGATTGCCGTTGTAGTCTTGTAAGCTGTAACCTTTGTTTGGCTTTACGATGGTTATTCACCGAACAAAGTAGGATGGAATAGTGTAGGTATACATGCTTGGGTATTCACATGTGGACATTTGCTGTTATCAATATTCCATTCCATTGAAAATGTTCACCCAAAGTTATCATGGCATCATGGTGCCATGACGGTGTGTCATGGTGCCTAGGCGGCTCTTAAGTAGTATGGTATTATCCTATAAATTAAGTAATTAACATTTCAATAATGGTATAGTATTTTAATAAATTTGACATGTCACTTTCTAAAATTAACAAATAAGTGAATAACAATGACATTCATGGTAGTAAAATAAAATCTTAACAACAATAAGTCAAATAATCAATGCTTGAATTATAATAATAAAAACTAAAGTACAAAACAATTAGCAATCATCATTATTCTTCATCACCATCAAATTTTTCAAATTGTCTTCCAAACTCAACATTATCATTATCCATTTCTTCTTTATACGGTTCTTCCTCCTCATCTTCCTTTTGAAACTCCGCTTCATCATCAAATTCCATAGGTTCTTTTCATTTCCTTGAATATGTTTTCATACTTGTTCCACATTCATGTGCATGAGGTCGGCCATGTCCACGTCCACGACCACTCCTATAAGAACGTCCATTGTTGGAGTTAAAGTGGGTTGAGCTTGAGTGATCACTCTCCTAGCACGGCCAGCATGGAACTCTGAAACTCCTATTGCTACATCAACTTATGCCTATATGAGTCCTCCTTCTCCGTAAACAAGCTCATTTGCAGCTCCTACTATGCATATCATCCATTCACTGTTATAATTTAGTTCATCCACACGTGTAGGATCAAAATTTTCATCACTATTGTTTAATCTTCTTGTTTGAAATCTTTCGTAAAGACACTTGTTGTAGTTTATGAAAATAAGTTTGTTCAATTGATCTTGTTCCGTGCGGTTCCTCTTTTTCGTGTTGATATATTGACATAAGAGAGAAAAAACTTAAATGAATTAGAATTTCAAATATGAAACATGTTTAAATTTAAAAAATAATTGTCCTTCTTACATATTCAAATGTATTCCAATTCCTCTCATAATTAAAGGTTGTAGAACAAAGGCCTAGGATGCGGATAGCAATCTTCTTAAGCGAAAGGGTGAGTACTCTACAAGAGTCCCTTGAATTCACTACATGAGCAAAGTATATAAGAAAGTAAGAAACAAGTTATCAAATACTCAAACTCAAATATGCAAGTATGCAACAAAGTAAGAAATAAGAAAGTAAGATTTATTTAAGAAACACTTACTTGGTTGTTGCAAGGAAATTGTATCCTTTGCCATTTCACTACCAAATCTTCGTTTTCTTTGCTTGTAGTAATCAACACCTAATATGATTTCATTCCGTTCATCCTGATTCCCGACCATTCGTTTTATGCATTCTTGAAATGCAACTTCGTAGAAATCAACAAGTAGAGAATTATTTTCCTTTCTTTCTGTGCAATAGACTATGGGATTTAGAAATGCTCCTGTACCAAGTAAAGGATGATCATCAAAGTGTAAAGCCCAATGCTTCTCAACAATATCCAAGATAGGCTTGTATTTCTTGTTGTTATTGTCAAAATTATCTTTAATTGCTACTTTGACGTAACTGAATGCATGTGCAAGGTACCCTATGACCAGCTTCTCGTCACAATCAACCAATCTCAACAAAACTACAAGGGGTTGAGAAGCTCTTAGACAATCTTCTAAGATATTCCAAAAATTTGTAGAAAGCACTGCATTCATGACTTGTGTTCCTCGAGTAGTTTTTATTCAATTAGACTCGTTCCATATATCACATACAAAGAGTTGTTTAAGAATACTCTTCATGTCATACATGCTTTGAAGTGTGAGAAACGATGTGGCAAATCTTGTAACACCACATCTTACAAGTTCTTTTCCATTAGACTTTGTAATAAATGCATCATGGAGACGAGTGTGAAGATAGATAAAGGATGTGATCCTTCTTCCTATGGCTCTTACTTTCCAAAACTTCGGCAATTTCCCAATGTCCTCAAGCATGAGATCAATGCAATGTGTTGAACAATGAGTCCAAAATATTTTATTATTCTTCTCCATCAACTTTTTCCCTGCAAGAACAAAATTTATTGCATTATTTGTACACACTTACACCACATGTTCTTCACCTACATGAGCGATTGCATCCTTAACAAGTCCTAATAAATAATCTGTAGTCTTCTCGTATCCTGAAGCATTAATGGAATATAAGTAAAAAGTATCCTCACGAAAATTTACCAAGAAGTTAATCAAATTCCTTTGTACCATATTTTTTCCAATGCACCTCAATTTTTCTTCTTGTTTCTACTACATCATTGAACTTTTTCTTTAATAGTGGCTTCCTTACCTAATGGAAGGAAGGTGGCTTATATCTTCTTCCATAACGTCCAATGGCTTCACAAAGTACTTTAATTGCGAACTTGTTGACTGTATGGAAAGACAATCCACACTCATATTAGGCATCAGTAAAGAATTCATCAACTCATTCTTTTTCTTTCTTCTTAAAGTGGTCCTCAATTACTGTTTGTTGTTTGCCTTTTCGTTCCCTTCTTTCAATAACAAATGTACGAAGATTTTCCCTGCACAACACATCAAGAGGACCCACTTTCTTTCGAATTGGGGGAGTTGACTTTACAATTTCACTACTTGAAGATGTAATTACTTTCTTTTGTAGATGTGTAGCAACAAACTCATTTGGAAGGTTGTTGTTTCCATCAATTTCATTTCCATCTGATACTACATCACCAAATGTAATGTTGGGCTTCCTCTTTTTACTTTTGTTCAACCACTTTAATATCTCATCTGCAATGACTGTTGTTGTCTTAGGACATTTGCTAACATCAGGATAACCTCCAATCAAATGCTCCTTTTGTCTTTTAATATCACATTTGGAAATCTTTCTACAAAGTAAGTATTACATCGTATTCTTGTCACCAAGAGTTGGCCACCATGCACCCTTCCATCTCAGATCATCTGACTTAGCTTTTGTTGATTTATCACGTGCTAACATAGGATCAATACTAGGATGCAGGTGAATGATGCTTCTTGTACTTTATCTTGTGGGAGTGTTGGAAAATTCTCTTCTTGTAACATCCTACAATTCATTTATCATTCTGAATGAACATAAGCAATTGAGCATAATAATGGAGGCAAAATGGTAGTATTGTAGTTAGTAATGTAGTACTAGTGTACTACAAAATGAAAAAATGAAAAAAAACTTAGTATTAGGCAAAATCTTGGACCAAAATGGAAAACATACTAACATAGAATTAGTCTAATCTGTACCGTACTTTAAAAAAAAAAAAAAAAATCAAAAAATCAGGTCTTTTTGGATTTCCATTTGGCAACATCATACTATACTACTGTAGTATAGTATGATGATTATGAGCAACACTCAACAGTAAAAAGGATAAAAGATGAAAAAAATGGAAAAATATGTAAAAACTAAAAAGCACTGTCTGACTTTAGTACTTTACTGTAAAATCCAACACAAAAAGAAAAAAATGAATCAATAGTAAAATACGGAACCAAACTTTGAAGTTTGAACAACTGTTGAAGAAAATGCTTACCGTAGAATACATCAAAAATTTGAAGAAAAATTGAAGAATGAGAAACCAAAAGGGCATCAACTAGAGCTGGAAGTCTGGAATGGCCATAAATAGGTAGTAATGAGTTTGAAAAATGAAAAAAATACCTTGAACAGAGAAGAGTGAAGACGGAAGGCAGAAACGGACTTGCTGGTGCTATTGGAGGAAGGAGATGAGAGCACAGGCCTTGTTGGGACTTGCTGATGTTGTCGGAGGAAGGAGATGAGAGTACGGGCCTCGTCGAAAGTTTCCGTCACTATCTACGTCCGAGAATGTCGTTAGAATCACTGTCGAAGGAAAATCATGATGATGGGGGCCGTCAAAACATACGAAAGGGTGCCAGAGTACATTGTTTTCACTGTCGGAAGCTTTGTCGGGAGTTTCCGTTGCCATCTACACTAGAGAAGAGGACTCTGGGTCTTGGGTTTTGTCGAGAGACCGTTGAAGAGACGAAGGACAGAAGGAAGAAAATGACTGTTGATTTATTTTTAAAGGTATAGTTGATGATGAACCCTACACGGATCTAAATCTTGATGTAGATTTATATCCGGACCCGTTCTTCACGTCTAAGTGCCCATGCGACGTTAAGGCACAGTCAAGGCGCTTGCCTGCTTGTTGGATTTGTCTTTTGGTCAAGGCGTCTCCACGCCTGACCTGGTTATGACGCCAAGGCATTGCCTAGATGTCCGCCATGATAACTTTGTGTTCATCTATCTATCCTTCAAAGAACAGGTTCCTGATATAAGTCTATTCAACCAATTTTGTAGAATTAAGTATCCGAGAATGAATAATACCACTGGTTATATGGATGAAAAAGTTTTACCCTACATAATAGATTAGTGTCAAGTCAAGTGTCATAATTTATTATTTACCATAATGCTAGGTATGATATGTTCACATTTATGGTAACATCTACTTCTCTTGTTTAAACATGCTCCAATTAATCATTAGTAAAAAGTCTTCAACACAGAATGAAAATGAACGGACTTCCAATATCTACTGTATTATTTATCTTTTGGTTAGTTCATGGTTATTTCATAGACACTCTAGTTTTATATTTTGGTTACTTTGATTGAGTGGGGCTCAAGAGGTACTTGTTATTCATTTGTTGATTTCTTTTTGCTTCTCTTAAATCCAATTTCACAGTCTCCTTTTTATCTTGCAAAAGTTTGCAGTCTGCATTATCTGTTATAGGAATTACCCATTATCATAATAAAACTTTAGCCTACGGGAAAGAGGTTTATTAACATTATCAAGATGTGCAAATATGGATTTTTCGTTATAAGAATTAAAAAGTGCATTTCTCTTTTGTGTGCTAGAAACTTAGAGTCTAAGGGTATTGAATGAAATGAATGCAAAAAATGGTAATATAAGCTCATAGAATGCTAACACCAATTGAATTGTGAAATAGTATTAGATCTAAATCAACATTTATTTGGTTTTCCATCCATAACAGTATATCCTTTATGAAATAGTATTTCATTTCGTTTTAATAAGTTTCCTTTCATTTCAAGAGAGCAGTTATAATTTCTTTGGTTGATGCTCATCAGATGAAGCATTAAATAAGATATGATAGGACTTGCTTTGTATTTCATTATTCTCATTTTCTTGGTCTAAATATCAGGGAAGCAATTAGCCAATGTTAACCTTCTCTCTTCTTGTGATCTTTGGAAAAGTATACCAATATACTAAGAACTGAAGGGTTATGTTGAAAGTATTCTAGTCAGATTCTCTAGAAAAAGAATAGGAAAATGTGTATGGAAATTGGACTTTATATTTCTCAGGGATTTGGACCTTTTGGCCCAAAAAGTTAAAAATGAGATGTCACATGAGGAAACATTAGATTGGTAAGCGAAGGAAGGTATTCTCGAGAAATAACTTTTCTATTGTTGACTTCCCTAGAGTTCAGATTCATACTGAATTTCTAGAAATGAAATATGATAGTACTCAACTTGGTTGGTTGCCAAGGCTAGAAATGAGATGGATCTTTCAAAGATCATCAAGTGAATTTGTTGTCTTGTATTTGACAAGAGTGGATAGTGAATATTGATAGAATAAGATTTCAAAATAACTTATCAACATTTGCTTCAGTTCATGATTGAGCTCACTGATACTGTAGGTAACATCAACGACTGCTGGGGCATATTCTCCACACATGTGAATAGTTTTCTTTTTCCCATTATGGTTATTTCAATGATGAGGTGGACAAGAAGTGGATATGCAGATTCAATTTGTTTGGGTACTTAAGTTGCTCTTGTTCTTCCCATGAGTTCATGGATATGGTTTTGTATTGTTTAAACATCTAGATTTTTAGATGTGCATCACACATGTACAATGGCATTTAGTTGCATCTGTATGGGCAGATGGCATCAGACTGTTTATCACTGGTAAGGAAAAAGGGCAATTTGGCTCACGTCGTCAATATTGGATATGCTACTTCTACCTGTATTTAGTATTATCTCAAATGATTGCTATTTCCTCATTTTATTACCATTAACTGTAAGTTTATGAAAGGGGTTTTGTTGGCCTGAAGCTTTGATATCATCGGCACCTGTCTGTCTTGGAGCATGCATCATCTTCAATCATTTTTCTAAGTGCTAGGCAGTCTATGTTGTCTGATGCATAAAACATATTTAATTCCACACATATACTGAGTAAATTAGGAATGTGCATGTATCTTGTCTGATACTGTGTGAGTTCTTCTTGTTTTTCTCATAGAATAATATGTACACTGAGCCTGTGACGACCTTTTCCCCCTCAATAACCATCTTTCTCATGGGAGCTCATAAATTAGGTTTCCTTTAGTGGGTTTATGGTTTCAGAAATAATTGACATCCCCTTTCTTTTTTTAACTTTGATAGAGCTGCAGTTGAATATGAAAGAAAGGCCCATGCCGATAACCTTGAACAAAGTCAAGCAATGGAGAAAAATATGATGGCAATGGCTCAGGTGATCGAAAAACTACATGCTGAACTTGCCAATGCAGAGAAAAGAGCACGAGCTGCAGCAGCAGCAGCAGCAGCAGCAAATCCAGGTATATTTGTTTTTTATGGTTTATTGCATGAAGTGCCTGGGTTCTCAGTTCTGTTTCAGTATGTGCACATTCCAGCTGCAGCAAATCCAGGTATATTGGTTTTTTATGGTTTATATATTGCATGAAGTGCCTGGGTTCTCTGTTCTGTTTCAGTATATGCACTTTCCTTTATGCGCATGAAGAGGCTTTTATCTGGAACTCAATGTGCTTTTAGCTGCTACATTTGTGCACTTTCCAGGTCCAGGATACGCCACAAACTATGGGAACCCTGAGATGACATATGGAGGAATGCAATACCCAAATATGTATAACATGCAACAGGTGCGGGTGTGCCACCTTTTAATGTTCAAATTTGCATGCAATTTTTTATAGAGATATACTAGCTCGGTAGGACACTGTACATTGGTATCATGTCGGTTAACTCCACCCTTTTCAGCTGGCCTGTGCTGTTGCCTTTTGATTCATAAATATCACGATTTAACTCTAGGTTTGCCCTTCATATCCTTTTGTACGTGTTTCAGGCTCAAGCTGTTGCTGATGGTGGTGCGCAATATGGCTCTGGAGCTGTGTCACATGGTGGTCAATATGATTTGCAACATAGTCATGTTCCTAGATGAAAAATCTCTCACTATAGACGACAACCTGCATTTTAACAGTTAAATGGATCGAACACTTAATCTTTTTGAAGAGATCAGAAGTGCTGCAACAAGGACGACAACATTGGCAACTTGATATGTACAAGCCTTTCATATTACTTGTGTTGGGTTTTTAGAGATGGTTGATATGGAGGTCGGTATGGTTTACCTTGTATTAAGGGTTTTATTATCATTTTCTCTTCTACTTGAAGAAAGTTATGACATTTTAGATGTTTTCTCATTCCAAAAATGACATTAATGTAGATCTGTTAGGGATCTACTAAAATTATACTCCCAATGAGAAACAACAATTCAAGCGAAAGAAATTAACTTATGATGAAAGTACGCTACGACCATTGTATACGATTGCTTCTATGATTTTAAGATAATAATCACCATCTACCATGAATTTACAAGCAATAGTTAATGTTGTTGACAATCAATGCTCCGAGCTTCTCCAATGTCCCATGAGTTTCAAGTGACCTAGTGTCACACTCTCTTCTCACTATCAAGCTATCTAGGGATTGGTACATGGGAGGATATGAAAGAATTTGTTGTTAAGGTGTAATGTGTGGAATGTAGAAAGATAATTAAGACATGTTCATGTAAGGTGGTGTGGGACATAGTAAATTTATTGTGTTTAATCAAAGTATTGTGTTACAAGTATGATGGTACGTACTACTTAAGTCGTATGTAGTTAGTAGACGTTGCGAAAAAACTAACATTATGTTACAAGTATGATGGCACGTACTACTTAAGTAGTGTGTAGCTAGTAGACGTTGCGAAAGAGTTAGTGCACTTCATGCATGAGTCAATAGCCATTACGTGAGGGAAGTGTAGTATGGTATTGAAGTTTGCAGGTCAAGCACAAGTTAGTGAGGCATTAAGTAGGACACGCGTAAGGGGCAATGGCGTTATGCTTAGGTGGCATAGGTAGTGTATAGTGCATGCACAGGTCAAGTGACAACAGTTTGAAGCTGAATGTATTGGAACAACGTGGCATATGCTCAGTGAAACACGCTCGAATAAAGCTCAACGCACAAGCATTAAGGTGCTGACGTTTATGCACAACATTAAGGAATTGGAAGTTAAGGCTCCAAGAATCAAGAATGGTGCCTTGATAGTCTAAGCGTTAGTGTCTAGATGATGTTTATATATACATGTGTACATGGGGGAAGAGAGACAAGTGAGTGTCGCTTCTCTTCCTCAACCATTATAATCCTATTCATAAGTAATAGAAAAAGGGTACTTTCCTAAACTTTGTCCCTCTCTCTATTCTGCAGGTGAAAGCATTGTAAGGTTAAGTTGATCTTTACTTGTGCCAACAATCAATGCTGCACAAGTAATTTTAGTGTAACGCTAAGAAAAATTTGTGACATTTGGTTCGATTTTTAGAATATGTTATATCATGGAGGACAATACTATTGAGACAAGGGTAAAGGACCTGAAAAGCTAGATGGCAATGACAAATCCGATATTGTATGTCATCCAAGAGATGGGGGAAACCATGAACGGACTTTGGGAAGATATCATGTTGCTAAAGAAGGCGTTGGCTAAAGAGCCAATTGAGCTAAGCATGAAGTTTTGTGTACTGGAACCTAAGGCCTTCACAAGAGGATACAACACCAAGGAACTTGAGAATTTCTTGTGAGACATTGAAACATACTTTAAGGCCACCCACACTCCAGATTCGAAGAAGGTGACCATGGCCAGCATATTCCTTACTGGCAATGCCATGCTGTGGTGGCATGGCCACTATGTAAGAACCGACTTGAAGAACTAGAGTTGCAGGAAGATTTGGCAAAGGAATTGTGTCAACAGTTCCTTCTTATCAACACCACATAGATAACGTGTGATGCACTGTGCAAGTTGAAATAGATTAGGAGTGCATGCAAATATGTGAAGGCATTTCACTCAATGATGCTAGAGATCAATGACATGGTTGGGAAAGATTAATTGTATAACTTTCTCAGTGGTCTCTCGAGTTGGGCACAGGTGGAGCTCCAATAGTAGGGCATCAAGGACCTCTAGGTTGCGCTAATAGTTGCGGAAGCCTTGGTTGATTTCAAAGCATCCTCCATAATGGAGTTCGATTCTAAACCTTGAAGAACGACAAGGGAAAGGCCAAGGTCAAGATCGAAAGAATTGATACAAGGGACGCTTCAAGGAAGAGTGCAAAGCCAATGGCTAAGGACTCAGCTTGCTACATATGCAAGGGTCCGCATCGCATGTGCGATTGTCCTAAGAAAGTGAAGTTGTCCACACTTGTCAAGGAGTCAAGCAAAGAGGAAGTAAAGACAATGGAGTGTTATGTAAATTCCTTCCAACTCAATGTTTTGCGTAAGGAGAAGGAGAGCATACCATTGTGCGACAAGCTTATGTACATGGACATAATGTTGAATAACCATCCTGTACAAGCTATGAATGACATGGATGCTAGTCACAATTTCCTTTTTGACAAGGAAGTCAAGAACTTATGCCTTATGATGAGTAAGGTTAGAGGTAGCAACATTAAGGTGGTGAATTTAGTTGCTCAGAGGACTGAGGATGTAGCCACCATGCTTATTAAGGTTGGACACTAGTCGGGCCTATGATTTGGTGGTAATGCTATTTGATGATTTTTGTGTCATCCTTGGCATCAAATTTATGCAGAAGGCTAAGGTAACAGTGATATATAGGTGGGCCAATGATACATGAAGTTTCCATGCCTTGTTTTGTTAATATCTACTAAGACAAGGAGACTGTGATGCTCATGGCATCACAGCTACACGATGGCTTGAGTAGAAGGGAGGAAACATATGTCACTAGCCTACGAGATGTGGTGGAAGGAAGTGATGGGACGTGCGTGGTTCCCACAAAGATCATGACATTACTAGATGTGGTGGAAAGCTTCCTATCCAACTACCTCCTGAATAGGACATGGATCATGTGATTGAGTTGATCCCAAGGACAGTCCCACCAACACAAGCTCCATATCACATGCCATCGGTATACTTAGAGGAGCTTAAGCACCAATTGAAGTAATTGATGGATGGTGGATTGTTGTATCTAAGCAAAGTGCCATATAGCGCAAGCCCCGTACCGCATGTCGTCAATGTACCTAGAGGAGCTTAAACACCAACTGAAGCAATTGGTGGATGGTAGATTGTTGCGCCCAAGCAAAATGCCATACGGTGCTCTGGTACTATTCCAAAAGAAGAAAGACCACAGGTTATTACGAATGTGTTGTTGGGAACTTTGTAGATGTGTGTCGACTATGCACATTCAATAAGTTAATGGTGAATAAAGGTACCTAGTGTCTAACGTGAATGAACTATTTGATTGTTTGGGAAAAGTAAAGTTCTTCTCCAAAACGGACTTGTGCTCAAGTTATTACCAAGTGTGCATAGCTTCTAGTGATGAAGCTAAGACCACATGTGTTACACGATATGAGTCATTTGAATTTGTAGTGGTGTACGTAGATGGCATAGTTGTGAATAGTGATCCCTTAGAGGAGCATGTTGCTCACTTGTGCAAGGCGTTGGAAAAATTTCATGCCAACAAGCTTTACCTTAAATCCAATAAATGTGAATTTAGCCAATGGGAAATATCATTCCTTTGTCATATTATCGGACAAGACGTAATGAGGATAGATCCTAAGAAGGTCATAGCAATCATAGAATGGATAAGGCCAAGCAAGGTTACAGAGCTGCGCTCATTCCTTTACTTAGCAAATTACCACCAAAGATTCATCTAGGGCTATTCAAAGATAGTTGCACCCCTAATGAACCTCTTGAAGAAAGACCAAGAGTGGACTTGGTTAGAACAATGCTTGGAGGCATTCAACACATTCAAAAGGTCGATGGTAGAAGAGCCAATATTGAAGTTACCAAATTTTGAGAAGTCATTTCAAGTTTCAACTGATGCTTCAAATTTTGCCATCAGAGGAGTGCTAGTACAAGAGAATAGACTCATTATTTTTAAGAGTAGAAAGCTCAATGACACGAAAAAGTGTTACTCCATGTATGAAAAAGAAATGAAAGTAATAGTGCATTTCTTGAAGGTGTGGAGACATTACTTGTTTGGAACAAGGTTTATCGTCTACACTGACAATGTATCAATGAGTTATTTCCAAAGTTAGAAGAGACTAACTCCAAAACAAGCTTGATGGCAAGACTATTTGACTGAGTTTGATTTCATCTTCCAATACAAACCAAGGAAGAAGAATCAAGTGATGGATGCCGTAAGTCGCACAGGTGGCGTAAGACATGATGCGAGACAAGACACACAACATGTCATAGCCACACTTAGCGTTGCCATAGGAGACATGACCGCACGGATCAAGGAGGAAACTGTGCAAGATGTTGTAATAGTGTGACTCCTTAAACAGGTTGAAGAGGGCCTTACAAAGCATTTCTGGGTAGAGGAAGGCATCCTCTATCGCCTTACAAAGCATTTCTGGGTAGAGGAAGACATCCTCTATGTTAAAGGTAAGAGACCCTATGTGTCAAAAATAGGAAAGCTACAACAACTCTTATTGAGATAAACACATGACTCGACGTGGGTGGGTCATCTAGGCCAAGAGTGGATCTTAGCATTCTTGAGTGGTAGCTATTTCTGACCACAGATGGATCAAGATGTAGAGTTCTATGTAATGACATGCTTAGTGTGTCACAACCATGAAAGAGCATTTCTATGGATTTTACTAACAGATTCCCTAAAGTGGAAGGATTTACATTGATCAAGGTGGTCATCTATTGGTTCTCAAAATATGCTATGTTCATGGTTACACCAAAGGAGTGTACAGCAGAAACGACAATAAGGTTATTTATGAAGAACATTGTGAAACTGTGATGGCTTCCTTCTAATATCATCAGTAACCGTGATATAAGATTCACAGGACATTTTTAGGAGACCTTATTCGAATTGCTAGGCATGAAGCTTAACTTCTCCACAACAAACCATCTTCAAACAAATGAACAAACAAAATGCGTGAATGCTTTACTTGAAGAGTATCTGAGATGCTTTGTTTTGACAAATTAACCAAACTAGATGAACTTGCTAGATGTAGCATAATTCTGCCACAATTTACAAGTAAGCTCTTCAACTATTTGGAGTCCTTTTGAGCTGGCAACAAGACACTAACCCATGACACCACATGAGGTGGTTAAGCACACGGGTGATCAGTGCCTTGTAGTGTATAGATTTGCTAAATGCCATCAAAATAACATCAAGGAGGTACAAGACTATCTTGCATTGGCACAACAAAAATGAAGAAATGGATTGATAAAAATTATTGTCCACTTGAGTTCCAAGTTGGAAACAAGGTGTTCTTGGAACTAACACCACAGATCATGAAGAAAATCCAAAAGAAAGATGTCCATCGCGCACTGGTACGATGCTACGAGGGTTCCTTCATTGTCACAAGATAAATAGGCAATCTTGCCTATCAACGGGAGGTTGAAGCTTCATCAAGTATTCCATGTTAGCTACTTGAAGTTTTTTCATGAGAATCCATCATGGGCAAAGTCTTATAAAGTGTTGACATAAGTGCACGTTCATTTTACCAAGAAGGTACAAGCAATTCTTGACCACTACATTGAAGAAGGGTAATGGGAAGAACCGGAGAATGTATTACGAAAAGGATACTTCATTGTGGCAATTCAAAGATCAAATTGCAGAGTTCCTGAGCACATCATCGACAAGGGCATTGATGACTTAGGTGAGAGAGGATTTGTCACATCCTCTTCTCATTGTCAAGTCATCCAAGAATCAATGCATCGAAAAGGTATGATGGACTTTCCCGTTAAGGTATTGTAGCAAGGTGCGGACCATGGAAAGATGGCTAAAGCATGTTCATGCAATGTAACATGGGACACCCTAATTTCATTGTGTTGAGTCAAAGGGAAACATTGTGCCACAAGTATGGTGACACTCACTATTTAAGTAGTGTGTAGCTAACAGAAGAGTTGGCACAACGTGCACAAGTCAACAGTCCTTATGTGAGAGAGGCGTAGAGTAGTATTAAAGCTTGTAGGCCAAGCATAAGTCAATTAGGCGTTACACAAGATGTGTGCAAGGGCAATGATGTTATGCCAAAGCAATGTGGATAGCACACATTGTGTGCATAGGTCAAGTACTCAAGTGACAACAGTCTGAAGCTAAACGTGTTGCAACAACATAACATGTGTAAAGTAAAACACACCCGATCAAAGACAATACACAAGCATTAAGGTGTTGACGTTTACGTACGACATTAAGGAATTGAGAATCAAGACTCTAAGAATAAAAAATGACACCTTGATAATCTAGACATTAAAGTGTCTAAATGATTTTTATATATACGTGTATTGAAGAGAAGAGAATTAGAGAAGACATATAAGTGTAGCTTCTCATCTCCAATCATTGTAATCTTATTCATGAGTAATAGAAAAAAAAGATACTTCCCAAAACCTTATCACTCTCTCTATTGTGTGGGTAAAAGTATTGTAAGACTAAATTGATCTTAACTTACGATAGAGATAAGGTTAACATGAGTGCTCCTAGGTATCTTAACAACACTCCATGAGTGATTCTAATGTGACGCTAAGAAAATTCGTAACATTTGGCGAAAATGAGTTCAGTACAAGCAATGTACAAAATCATATCAAACTTCTTAAAGACGATGATGACTGCTAGCAAAATCAACACCACATGAAGTACATTCCACCAAATAATCAGCTTCTTAAAGATGACGATGACTACCAGCAGAATCGAAGCAAAATCAATACCACATGAAGTACATTCCACCAAATAATCATAGTCCTCGGCTGATAAGTTGAAACTGATGTGTGAAGTCCGACAGGAAATCTACACTCACCAACAGATGGGTCAACAACTGTAATCATCCCCAACCCACCAAAATCACAACTATCTGCTCTTTGATCATGCTGCTGATAATAGCTGTTTAGAGCGTACGATACATTCCCAGGCCAGCCGATAGTCGAGCAAGAGCCACCATGGGACAAAACAGAACAGTCAGCCTTAGAACATGCATCCAGGGCAACAGCAGAAGCATTTGGTGTGTCATTGTTGTTATCCACAACACACCACCTCAAGGCAAGGTAGTCCACGTTTTGAGCATTCACAAGACTCTTCGACCCTTGGCCCAAGTTAATGTTGTACTTGGCCTGGCCATCGAAAGTAAAAATGCCCCAGTGCCGCTCGAAATTGTTGCCATTGGCAACATGACGCCGGTCTTCATCTAGAAGACTGAAGATGTAGGTCTCCCTTGGGGGCTTCTTGGGTCTAAGTGGAGTTCCAGCACTGCTCTTCAGATGGTCCACAAGGCCTTTCATAAAGGTTTGAGCGATTGGCACCGAGGCGTTCATGGCTCCATCAGTAGGCCAGCCTATCTTTCCAACTACAATATCCATGTCACCATGTCCAGCCTTTACCAGAGATGTGACCAAACCATCAATGCTTGCATCAAAGATGTTATGGTACTTGTTGTGGCCATCAGTTATTGAATGTGAAGTAGATTCAAAAAGGGCATGTTGCATGGTGAAGTTCTTGTTTTGCTGAACGGTTAAAATAGGGTAGATGCTGACAACAAATGGGGACCCATGCTTGTCAAGAAACGAAAGCAGCTGAATCATGGTTTTATTAATATCAGGTCTGAACTCGCATTTTGACGGAAGAAGGCTGGGACTGGACTGGTACACATCGAAACTGCAAGGAACAACAACTTTCACCTTGTCTGCTAACTTAGCTTTGGTTAGTGCTACCTGGATGTTTGCTGCAGCACCAACAACAAAGGGCTGAAACTGCTGTCCATAACTCAGAAGGAATGGTTCGTCTCCGACAAAGACGTACCTGAAAAGGCATTGAACAGCAGGTTAACAGAAAGTAATATATTCTTCTTCACAGAAAAAAATGGTATCAGTTATTTTGACCCCTGCAGGCTTATGTGCATAGAACCAAATAAGCATTTTATATATTATACATATGGAATGGATATGTTTGGATGTTGCCATCCATAAATATGCATAAGAAGAATATATACTCGACAATTAAACAAAGGTTGATTACAGCAAGTGGAAACTGTTATCAATTAAAGATTTTACTTCATTACCCAAAAGGCCAAAACGTATCAATGAAAATTAGGGGTTTTAGGAAAATATAACTAAACAAGGTTTGCTCCATGTCCAAGTCATAGCATAAGATATGAAACCAAGTAAAAATAACTGTAAACCTATTCTCATTGTTGTGAATCATGACTTTTTGATCTGTCTGAGAAGTAAGGTTGAAGTTTGATCTTATCGACTTCTACAAAACTGTCTGAAAGATTTTTTGTTACAGACTTATCCTGACCAGTGTCATATCATACCAGCAGCAACTTAAGTACAGTCTACGGAAACTTAAATACATGGAGCACAAGTCAATGAGTCAAGCTCTTGCCAAGTGGTCTTTTTGATTCAGATCACTGTTTGCTGCTACTATAGCAAATCAGAAAGCAGAAATAAGAAAGCACAAAATATACAAGCAATGATATCAAATTGCAAGTATGGCACAGAATGGATTTAAACGTTAGGTATTTCACTTCCTAGTTTCTATAAATTATGATTTATACACCATGCTTTTTTCAATATGAAATAATTATGTCATTGTCATCTAGATGTCAAATAGAGATTTAACTCACAATGGATAATCATATCAATGCCTTCGTCAATCAAATATAACCAACACTTTCCTCACTTTCAGACTGCTTTTTGAATAACCAACTGTCCAAGTAAAAATATCAGTGAATCCAAACATGAGATTATTATCTATTCTAGTTAAGTAAAATGTCAACTTACAGCAGTTGTTGTCTATACTAGTTGAATAAAATATCAACTTACAGCAGTCTAGCAGGTAGTGTTTTCTGTCAAACATATCTATGTCATGTTCGTTTATACAATTATCCATCAGTCTTTGCACCAACATAATTATTTGTCAAACAAGACATTCATTCCTAGAAATCAAAGCAAAGTACAAAGCTCAATAATATGGTAGAAAGAATCATCTCAGCTAGACCATCGATTCACTGACAGAATCTACAATTATTCTCATCATGTCCCATTGCCTCCTCCAAAATGCAGACATCAATAATTTAAAGCATCAAACTCCACTTTCCCCATCTTACAAGAGATCATCACCCAGAAGACAACTAATCAACAAACAAATAAAACAAAAACAAAAAAAATCCCCAAATGCATAGCTCAAAAGAACTAATGAACTATAAACTCACATAATAAAAAAAGCCACAGTCGATCAAACACACCTAAACATCGCAATCTTCTCTTCCAAAACCCAAACTTTACAACACACACACACAAAAGAAAAACAGTAAGAAAAGAACCAGAGACGGGAAAACAGAAACCACTCACTCGATCCGAACACCAGGGCCTCCCCCAGCGGCATCGGAGAAGTAGCCGGCGACATTGTCATGCACCCACCCTCTGGCAGCCTTGGCCGACGAGTTCAACCCGGAGAGCAACCCGTTGGGAACACCAACGCCGACCCCGATCCCGGTGCCCCCCAGGCTCTGCAGCACGAGCGGGTCGGCGTCGAAGAGCCTGACGTGGGGGACGTGGTTGGGTTGGAGGAGGCCAACGACCACCTTGGAGGGTGGGAGCGGGGTGGAGGAGTCTGTACCCCAGCAGACGCCCACTGCTTCTATCAAAGGTGGTGGTGGTGACAAGAGGAGGAAGGACAGGAGTGGCACCAGCAATGCTGAGGGTTCTTGCATTGTGGAAGGAGTGGAGTGGTGTGGAGTGGAGTCCAGTGAAGGTGACTGAAGTTTTTATGTTTTTTTTATTTTGGCATGGAATATTTTTTTTTTTGCAATGGTAAGTATTATTAGATATCAATTTCAAGGAAATAATTTCAAGGGAATCAGGAGTTCATAGTGCATAAAAAGAAACAAAGAAAGCAAGGCAATGGCATGGAATATATATCAAGGCATTTTTCGTGTAGGTACAGAATCTAGTACATATTTAATTTACGAAATAACTTATGTATCAATCGTTGATAATCAAGAAGGTAGAGGAAGAGCCACGATGGAGGCGACGATGGAGGTAGAAAATGTGGTACATTAAGAAATCGTTGGTACACAGGAGAGGTCCAGAGAGAAAAAGGAAGAAGAGAGATAACGACGACAACGATGATGGGACAATGATGATGGAAGAAGCGTGTAGTGTAGTACATGAAAGTGACCTAAAGACGCAAGAAGAGGGATGACAACGATGACGACGGTGGAAGACCAGAAGAGCGATTAAGAAGAGAAACAAAAAAAACGAAAGATAGGAGAAAAAGAATTGAAAGTAAAGGTAAGGAAGAGAAGGAAAAAGAAAAGAGCGAGTAAAATTTTCATGATCAACATTTACGACTTTCTTAATATTTACATTTATATGTTTTTTTCCTCTATCATTATGTCTAAGAAAAAGTTTTGTATATATGTAATCATGCCTAATCATTTTATGAATCGATTCCTTATTTCTATGTTTTTGCTCCATGGTTGGTGCTTTCTCAGTGAAGGTTACTTGAAGTATTTATGTTATTATTATTATGGTATAGAATATATTTTTCTCTCTTCTGTTATGTCTATGGAAAAGTTTTGTATATACATAATCATGTTATAAACCCTTATTGCTGTGTTTTTGCTTCATGGCTGGTGCTTCGTGAGTGAGAAGGTGGAGGACATGAGATTTTCGACGTGGTTTTACTTTTTCTTTCTTTTTTTAATTCAAGTTCTTATTTATCATTTGTTGTGCACATACACGTCCCTTTTTTAGTGGAAGTTATGAAATAATGTTTTTTTTTTGTTAACGGTATGCATGTCCTAAGATTCGAACTTGAGACCTGTGGCGAGTTTAAAGTTCTTCTAGCCACTGTGACAATGAGACATTGTCTAATTATGAAATAATGTCGAAGTTGATCTACTATTATTGGATTTTATAAAAAACGAGAGGTCAAAAATTACTTGGTGTACTACAATTATGTGCATTTTACATGGTACGTTTTTCTCATACAAAAGTCATGGAATCAAATATTTCGTCATCGACCATAAATATTTTGCAGATAAACAAGTTTTAACATGCATGCCTTTTGTTTCTTTGGATTTGGAATAGCTCTTAGAATAAATATGGAATAGAAATCAGTTGTCAATGATATGTTTATTTTTTTGAATAAAAATAATATATGTTTAATATGATCTATATATGTTTTAAATTAGATATATATTTTGATAATCAAGAGTTAATTAGTATTAATTTAACTATTTTTCATTTATTCCAACACTTATTTTACTTTTCAACCAAATCAGAATTTATCCTTATACACATTTATTCACTTCAAAAACAACATTACTTCCAAATAGAATAATAATATTATTAGAATATTAGTATTATTTTTCACTTATTCGTACTTTTCTCATTTTTCATCGAATGAGGAGCTTATAGATTCTATATTTTTCATTCTTATCATATTCACTTTTGTTTGAAGAGGAAAATGGTTTACTTCAGTTTTTCCTTTTTCCAAACTGATATGGTATCTATATTTTATATTCTTAGTTTATTTTATATTCTACTTTCAAATTGTTCAAAATGTATGCATGTTCTCATAGTTCAAGTTTTTTTTGTATAGTTTCAAACTCTAAAAATACCAAATTCTACAATATACTATAATTTCACAAATTGTAGCAAACGAACATGTTGTATGAAATAATTATGTCATTGTCATCTAGATGTCAAATAGAGATTTAACTCACAATGGATAATCATATCAATGCCTTCGTCAATCAAATATAACCAACACTTTCCTCACTTTCAGACTGCTTTTTGAATAACCAACTGTCCAAGTAAAAATATCAGTGAATCCAAACATGAGATTATTATCTATTCTAGTTAAGTAAAATGTCAACTTACAGCAGTTGTTGTCTATACTAGTTGAATAAAATATCAACTTACAGCAGTCTAGCAGGTAGTGTTTTCTGTCAAACATATCTATGTCATGTTCGTTTATACAATTATCTATCAGTCTTTGCACCAACATAATTATTTGTCAAACAAGACATTCATTCCTAGAAATCAAAGCAAAGTACAAAGCTCAATAATATGGTAGAAAGAATCA
>JAMKQA010001213.1:0-66015 GCA_024699735.1 Posidonia australis
CTCTTCTGTTCCGGAGTGCCGCTGTATCTACCAAAATTTCCTGGAACGGTATGCCGTTTGAGCCACGGTATGCCGTTTTTGGTTTTTGCTGGAAATTTGATTAAGACTTTGATATTTGCTGGAATAGTCCATCGCTCTTGATGCCAGTGTATATTTTTGAATTCATGCTAAGACTTCTAAATCTTTTTCACGTTATAATATTTATGAAAATAAGCACACATGAATAATCATCAAAATTTATGTTAATATTTCTAACATAAGCGAGTGTACATTGGCATTTAGTGCACATAGTCTGAAGTCTTGTAGCTGCATACATAGATTCTTGGTTGTTAAATATTATTGTTTAGCTTTTAATTTCCTATAATTTAATTTATTTAAATTATTATGGAAAATTAGGGACGTTACAGCTTATTAAGAAATTGATAATGTAAGAGTTAATTCTTACATTAGAGTTGTCAACATGAAACTACATTAATTGTTTCTAGAATATGTAAATTCTTTAGTTATTCCAACATGTTATGCTGCATCACATAGTCATGAAATAGTTGTTGAGAAAGACATACTAACAAATTCTAGTTTTACTGGAAGATTTCTTCATTACATCAAGAAGAAAACCAATGCTGCAGTCAATGTTCAAAAATCATAATTAGAGTAGTATTTGGAAGAAGAATTGTTTTCCTTGAATCCTATGATGACCTATAATTTGATATCTTACACTAGTGAAAGCATAATGCACCAAGGTTTCCTTGTCTAGTAAAAATGGCTCGTGATGTTTTAGTTATTCTTGTTTCAACAGTTGCTTCTGAATCTATTTTTAGTTGGAAGTCTAGAATCGTTGATAATACTCATTCTCAATTAACTCTTATTATGATAGAGGCTTTAGTTTGCACAAAAGATTGGTTACCATCACTTTTTAAGAAATTAACTAAGTTAATTGTTAATACTTCTTTATTTTAATTTTTATTATACAATCAAACATTATATCTAACATATTTCCTTTGTTTTGCTATTAATAGGCATTGCCACTGATTCTATTGATTGAGATTTGCTATTAATATCTAACTATATTTCAAAATTAAGTCATTCATTTGTTTTAATTAATTTGAGCATGGTGTATGTATATTTACTAATCAAGTTATTTTTTAGTTTGTAGGTGTGATTAATGAGCATTAAACAAACTAAGGATTTAAGATATTTGACAATATATTGTGCAAAAACTTTGATTTTTTGTTGTGTTTTTAGTACAACTTAGAATATTTTGTTGTTTATTTGTGTTTAAACTTATGTTATTAATTTTTGTTTAAACATAACTTGAATATTTGTTGTTTATTTGTTGTTGAACTTATGATCCATTTATGTTGGAGAAGAATTTAAATTATGATTAATTCTTGTTTGAAGAAACTTTGTGACTATGATTTATGATTTATGATTAACACTTGTTGAATTATTATTATCGATGTTTGATTATCATGTTGTTTACATTTACCTTTACCTTTTATAAAAACAGGTTATATACTTGTTGAATAGTATTCAATGAATGTTTGAATTATTATCTTATAGTTTCAGGTTTATTATTTTAGATTTATTATTTACAAGTTTATAATATCTATATTTCGAATATTCTGGATACGAATGTATTCATATTTAGATTTCTCGGTCGATTTCAGATAATATTTAAATTTGATGCATCCGACAAATTTAGATATAGATGTCAACTTTAACATTCGTTCAGATATAGATACGAATTTAAATGTAGATGAAAATTTTCAAATTTAAATTTAAATATTAACAGATTCACTTTGCATTCGTTCTATTTACACCCCTATGTGCCGCTATGGTGCAGAGACTCGTCAAGCTGTAGCTGTGGTGTGTTCTATGGAGTCATGCGTTCGTGATGGTGTAGGGCTATCGCTTGATCTACAATGTTGCGTTGTGGTCATGGCTGCACCTTTGTGGCTCTGTTTGTGCTCATAGTCATTGGAGATTAGGACTTTGCTGATGTTGGGTAAGGTACTTACATGATAAAATGCATTTTAGGTTGAGTAAATTGTACATTACCTTCTAATTTTTCAAAAATTTGGGTGAGGTACAACCTCTACATAAATCCGCCATTGGCTTAGAGTAGTTTTATAGAATGTTTTTGGTTGTGTGTATGTTTATTAGGTCCATGTAGAATGATATCTTATGTTCGTACACTTGAAAGCTTTTCCACAAACAAAGCTTTCAGAAGAAAAAAGAAGAAGACTCGGTGATAAATGGCAATCCGTGTAATACACGGTCAAGTGTTTTCTCTCTCTCTAGGTTGTTTCCTTCCTCTGTTTGCAGCATGGCACGGAGCTAGCTACGTACCAGTGAAGACAGCTAGCAGTGCATGCACAAATCATGGCGAAGCTGTCCCTGGAATTGTAGGCATGGTTCACCGAAGCCAACACCTCCTCGAGCCCAGACCTGCAGGTTGGGTGTTGCAGGTCGAGCCCACGAACATGGAGGTCTCGTGGAATATCAAATCCCGTGCATGGAAATCCCATCGATGCATCTCCTGCAACGTGAACATTAACAAGTGGGAAAGATCTTTATAACTGCACATCTTTGCATGCAAGAAACCAAAGGCGTTTAACACGTACAATATTATTTCAACCTAATAGCCGTGCATGGACAGGGGTGAGTCAAAGGCAGCAGTGGCGACGAAGCACGAGGCCTTCCTCGGGAGGACTGCTGTGCCAACGCGAGAGCTTGATCAAACGCGCGCGATCTCGGAGTCTGCAGCGCTCAAGAAGTGTTTGAGCTCATGGGGATCCGAGTTTTGAATCCTGGAAGTGAGGAAGACTGAGACGGGGACAGAACATGAAACCACAAAACATGAAGAACCTGTGGACACACAGCGCTCTAATAACATGGTTACTACTTATAAATGTAATGATCCTATACTTCTCTCTTTGATTAGCTCTAACAACAAAAGACCCCGGTTCGTGGCATTTCAATAGGTGTGAATAAATGAAAAACAGGACCATCTATCTTATCGGCAGACAGGATGGGAAATCGGATTATTAATTGATGCCCATACCTGTGGACGTGGTGTGCTGCCTCGCATAATGTCATATACAAGAGCACGTGGGAGGCACTTGATGCATGTATTAGAGGAACTCTAGCATGACATGTGGGGCTAGGCTACCATCAGGGAACAAGCTAGTGTACATGTCGGATTAAAGAGACACCTGAATGTGTTCATGGGTATTTACTCCTGACCGTTTTCCGATGTTCCGTTCCGTCACTGGAAGAAGGGACGATTGTGAGGAGGAGAGGGGGAGGAGACCATGAGCAAGGGGTATTTAATAGTCCTCAGAGATGAGAATGTTTCAGAGTATTCCAAGTCACAGACAGGCCATTTCTGCAGCAAGCAGAAGCTCCTAATACCCTTTTTCTCTCCTGTTTCTGTTTACTTGTGGTTCTTGGCTTCGACAGATTCACAAATGAGTACTGCCACATCTGTTATGTGCCTCCTTTTGCTTCTCCTGTGGACTGTCAAACTTGATGGTATGAATTAGTATTTTAATTATTATGCCGTATATGTTTCCTTTTCCTTTTCAGGTTGGAGTGATAAATAGACTATAGTTATAGTTACAGTTATAGTGAACATATTCTTGACTTTTTCTATCATTCCATCATCGTCAGCAATACGTCTGGAAGATGAGTCAATGGCTGCTTTCCAGAAGAAACCATCTCAGGTCGGTGCTGTTTTGGGTCTTCTTCTTAACGTTTGGCCGAGTAATAAGTACAAGAAAATGCTCATATTCCACAAGTCAATTAAAAAAAGGTCTACTTCTGTTAATTTCAGGTGGAGATAGAAATGGATGCCACCATATCTGAAGGAGGAACAAGGATTGGAGTTCCAGGTATACCATGCTACCATTCCACTTCTTTTCATGATATTCGAGTTCCAAAGCAGCACATGTCGCATATGAAGAACTCCTAAGTACAATTAAATGGAACAGTAAACATCAGTTAAAAAGGTTTGTAGACATTGGTGCAGGGAAGAACAGAAAACTCACGATCAGTACTAGTACTACTACCAAGGCAATGGCGCCCACACCAAAGGTTTGTGATCAGATTATTTCAACTTGACTAAACATTAAGAATTCTCCATCGTTCTTCCTCCAGGCATTCTACTAATTTTTGATGGCCCATCTGCAGAATGGAGGAGAGGTAGGAAAAGACATGGAAGCTACATTAGGAACAACTGCAAAGCGAAACGCCGAGGTACTCCCGGTGGTGGGGACGCGGACGGTGCGGGGTGTGGTCTCCGAGCAAAAGATGCATGGCGAGGAGAAGTACCCTGATGCCCTAGATTCAGTATGGATGGACTACTCTCCAGCAAACAGAAAACCTCCCATTCACAACTGATCAGAGGAAGTAAGTGTAGTAGGCTATAGTTTAGGAGAGAAGTGTGTTTGGCAGCATTTTGCAGAAAATGCTGCAGGTTTCCTGAGCGAGAAACCCCCGTTTTGTTCCAAACAGCATATGTATCCGTCCTATATATTAAAATTAGATTTTGCAGTACTGTTCATTGTCCATTTTATATGGTTGTCTTTTCAATTTTTTTTTTTCTTTGTGGTTGTCATTTCAGAATGAAACGACATAAAAAGAAAGTTTTCATGCACTAATCACTCAAATTGTTTCTTAAGCACGTAGTATAAATAGTATAAAATTACCATACTAATTAAGATTATATGGAGTAGATTAAACATGTACATTCTCATCAAAAAAATTGAGGTCGTCTTTGGCAAAATATTTAAATAAATAATCTACTACATTAAGGATTGATCTACAAGACCACAATTCTTTAAATGTCTATAACTAAATTACGTGATTCTAAGAATTCTAGTTTGGGAATCCAAAATATATTCTCCACTTAAAAATACAATCTATTAGATTTCTATGTTAAAACTCTTCAGATCACTATGATCTGTGTCATCAAATAACTGGGAACTTTTTGAAAAGTAATCTCAATGTTGATTCGTAAGCAGAAATTATATCCTCTACGCCACAAATAACTATTGAGACAACTATAATTTTCTGAGATATTAGACAAATTTGCAACATAATCTGGCTATAATCCTGAAGTGATATATCGATTGGGGAAAAACTTCCTCTGTGGCTCTGTTTATATGTTCATATAAGTTGGCCCTCTTGGATATTTACTTGATCGAGTGTAGTGGTAAACAAGCAAATTTATCAGCTTGAAACATCAGAAACATCCAAATTATATCAAGGGCAACAAACACGTGTCTCACAGACTTTGTCCAAGTTAGAGCGCCAACAACTTGTCCATCCCATTCCCTTTTATGTTTTTCTACAAACACTTGCTTTGTAGCTATTTGGTCTAGTAGTGAAGTCTCTTTGTGGTTGTACGAAATGTTGAGAGTTCGACTTTCACGGACATCATATATATTATATTATTTGATGGTGGTTTCTTATAGTCAAGTGTTTGAGTGTAATATATATTAATAATCATTTACAAAAAAAAGAAAACAAGAACTTATCCACAGATACCAGTCAGGTTGTAGATCTTGTGCTGCTCTGCTGGCTACTCGAGATGGCCTATGGCGTGGGGAGGGCGGTGGGCGATGTACCACATCCCATACAAATAGCATACCTCTTCATTTCTCATGTCTTTCATAACATAAATGAGAGAATAATTATGTCATTCATTTAATATTAATATGAGAATAATATTATTCCTGAGGGTCATAATATTCTAGCATAATTACCTCATTCATTTAATATTAATAAAAATATAATATTATAATGAGGGTCATATTATTCCAACGTTTCAATCTCTTTTCAAAAGGCATAAGAAATAAATAACTAGACTTTCAAAAAAAAAAGATCATATGAGATAACTTTACAATACTTGTTTTTTTTGTTAACAGTTGAGATAGATAGAAGGTGAATGTCCTAAGATTCAAACTCGAGACCTATAACGAGTTTAAAGTTCTCTCAGCTACTGTAACAATGAAACATTGTCTACTTTACAATACTTGTTCGTAGGTATGTCTTATCTTTTGTGATTGCATATTATAGCTATCGATAGTGGTACATACGACTTGGTTCAGACCAATGAATCAAACTGAATCATAAAATTCTAACATTCCAATCTATTCTGAAGAGCAATTCTTTGGTACAAGAAAGAAATGACTAGCCTTACAAAAAGAATTACCAGCTGAGACAACTTTACAGTATTTGTCCGTAGGTATGCCCTACCTATTGTGCTTGAATATTGTAGTTGCTAATAGTGGTGCATTCAACTTGGTTCAAATTGATAAATCGAATCTTTTTTTTACAATTTGATTATTAGGTTCACAAAATTTCTAAACAAATAGGTATGATTGTATTTGTGGTTTGAGAGATGGTTTATCAAAATAGAACTACACCATTGCCTACATAAGTATACTATGATTTTATGCATTTACTCTAAAAAATCAACCGTATGAACGAAAATATTTTTGTCTTAACCTTATTAAGAATCGAAGTTGTCAAAAAGTGATTCATCTCATAGTTAATTGACATGCATGTCTTTTGTAGTTAATAAATATTTTTCAACTTGTACTCTATTTATTAATTGACATATTGGAAGCACTAGAAAATTAATTGATATTAAACATGTACAGTATCTATTTAGGTTATGTTAATGTGTTCTAAAGACTTTTTCTTGATTAATGTGTGTTACAATAATTAATTTCTTGGATCCTATGATATCTTAATTACATGTTATTATTTTAGATTATAATATAGTTAATTTATTTGTGAACCTATTTTACGTTGCAAAGTACAAACTAATCTGAACCTAACCAACTTTTGAATGCTTCGATTGGATTTGAACAAAATGAACAATGCATTTAAATTTGGATTTTTCTCAAAACAATAAGCATAGTTTGATTCATGGTTTTGACTAGTGTTTAGGAAATAACCATTGGATTATAGAAAGTGATTTTAACGTAATTAGATTAATCTCCCATGAACACTCCCTTAAGTCTGGAATCACTACTCACATGAAAAGATTTAATACATTTATTGACCAAAATTCCTTGATAGATTTTTCCCCCAACAATTTCTCTTTCACATAGTCTAACTTTCATGCTCATCTATTGGTGAAATTAGACCGTTTCCTTATTTCTCCAGACTGATCAGGGAAATTCCCTTATGCCTTTTGCTCTGGGAAAGTCAAAATTGTCTCTGATCATATTCCGATTTTAGTTAATACTGTTCCTCCTAATTGGGGTCCTCCCTCATTCAGATTCTATAAGTCCTGGTTTTTTATTGGTGGGTTTGAGTAATTAATTGTGGACTGCTGGCAAAAACTTTTGGATTTTTACTCCCAATCTTCTCTTATTGCTGCGTTCAGCTACAAACTGAAGAATCTAAAGCTAATTATTAAAAATTGGGTTGGTCCAATCAGGGAAGAAAGAAGCAAAAGATTAAGATACATTGAATCCCAAATTCAACGAATAGATGAGCTAGCTGAAAATACTACTCTAAGTAATATGATATGGGAAGAGAAAAAGGCATTGAGAATAGAACATTTATCATTACTAAAGGAACTGGAATCCTATTGGAAATAGAAGTTCAGAATTCAATGGCTAAAAGAGAGAGATCTTAATACCTCCTTTCACAATATGATAAAACATCATAGAAGGGTTAACAACATATCCTATCTTTTCATTAATGATATGATGATTCAATCTCCAAAAGAAATATGTAGAGAGATAGAAAATCATTTTACTAGGCAATTTAATAAAGGCAGAAGTTACAATGTCCACATTAACTGGGATAGTCTTATCCCAGTTAAGATTCCTCACCTTGATTTATTAGAGATCCCTTTTACTGAAAAGGAGATTAAAGAGAATGTCTTTAAATTACCTGGAGACAAATCCCCAGGCCCTGATAACTTCCCACTGGTTTTCTTTCACCACTTCTGGGAACTTTTGAAGTCAGATATTCTTAATATCTTCTAAACCTTTTACTCTTCCAATGATCCAGCATTTCTTGCTGCTATCAATCAAACATTCATTGCTTTAATTCCCAAAAAGCATGGTGCCCTTCTGATCAAAGACTTTAGACCAATCAGTCTAGTGAATAGCATGTATAAGATTATCACTAAGACCTTGGCATCTAGACTATCTCCTATGCTGAGCTTGGTTATTAACCAATCCCAAAGTACTTTTCTGACTGGAAGATCAATTGGAGATTGCTTTCTAGTGGAACAAGAGACCTTGCACTACATGATATCTTCAAACACTCCTAGCTATATCCTAAATTAGACTTTGAAAAGGCCTTCGACAATATTAATTTGGATTTCTTGCTGGATTCTCTTACTGGTTTGGGCTTTGGAGCTAAATGGATATCTTGGGCTCGAATGTGCATTAGTTCTGCTAAGTTTTCCATTCTAATTAATGGATCTCCTAAATGTTATTTTGGGGCAACTAATGAATTAAGGCAGGGTGACCTTTTATCACATTATTATTCATTGTAGCCACACATGTACTCCATTGTATGCTACAACTGGCTATGAACAATGACTTAATATCTAGGATTAAATTTCCTCATGGGAGACCAACAGTGGTCAATTTACAATATACTGATGATACTCTGTTGTTCTTAACAGAAAGCACTGAAAACATGATTAATATTAAAAGAATCTTATGCTGTTTTCAGTCTTGTTCTGGATTGAAAATCAATTTCCATAAGTATTCTCTCACTGGCATAGGAGTATCTCAGGCCTCTGTTGCCAATTCTTGTAATATCCTGGGATGTGGGACAGCTGACCTTCCTCTAATGTATCTTGGATTACCTTTACATTATAAGAGGGCTACTTATAAAATGTGGGCCCCTGTAGTGGAGAAGATTTCAAATAAATTGTCATTATGGAAGGCAAAATACTTATCTTTGGGTGGTAGGCTGACTCTATTGAACTCTGTTTTGTCAGCCATTCCCACTTATTATATGTCTGTATTGCATTTGCCTATTAAAGTAGAGAAAGAAATTGACAATCTTAGAAGTTGATTTTTATGGAACTCCTTTTCTTCAAATCAAAGAGGATTACATTTAATTAAATGGACAAACATATGTAGATCAAAGTAACAGAATGACTGGGGGATTATCAACGTAAGGAATTTTAATCTGACTCTGAAGACTAAACTACTATGGCAGTTACTATCTGACAATTACCACATGATATGGAAAGATCTTATTAAAGTCAGATACCTTAATAAGGTTTGGCCTGACGCGTTATTAAATTCTTCAGTCAGAAATTACTCCCCCCTGTGGCTAAACATCAAACAATGTTATGTTTTTCTCAACTGTTTTACTATCTTCCAAGTTCAGAATGGTAATTATACTATTTTTTTGGAGAATAAGTGGTGGAATGGGACCAATTTGAAATCTCAATTCTTGGTTTGTTCTCTATATCCAGATTCAAAAAAGCATCTGTCAAAACTATAGTTGCTCTTTTCAGATCTAATTTTAACAAATTATTTAACCTAAGGTCCCCTCGAATGACATCATAATGCTACAGTCTCATCTAGATATATTTGCTAGTCTTTTGCAACTTTTGGCTCTTGTATCTAGGGGTGATACCTTGAATTGGTTGCCATCCAAAGATAATGCCTACTCTGTTAAATCTGGTTACAATATTTTAAATGATGGTGGTATTCGTTTTCCTTTATACTGTAGCATCTGGAAAAATAACACACCATTAAAAGTGAAGCTGTTTTCCTGACTAACTCTAAAAAACAAAAATTTGACAAAAGATAACTTAATCAAAAGAGGTTGGAGTGGTCATGTACTATGTGTTTTCTGTAATGCACATATTGAGAATAATACCCATCTATTTATAAATTACTCATTCATCTGACATAGAGATTTTTCTTAACTTCAGATTTGTATCCAGGTTATTTTTGTATTGTTGACTTATTCTATTCCATTCCCTCCCTTAAATTTAATCTTAATAAGCATGGTTGGACTATTTTACTACAAGCCATTCTATGGTTGATTTGGAAAGAAAGAAACAACAGAAGTTTTCGTAATCTTAGTAAATCTCACTCAGTTATGATTTATGATATTATTTCATTAATGCATTTTTGAGTAAAAACTATTGTAACAACCTTCAAGAAAGAAGAACTTCTTCAATTCACCTCTTCCATGACTTCCGCTCAGATGGCGGAGCAAGTTCCTAATCTCCCTTCTTCTTCTAGAGGTAATCTGAAGGTTGTTCAAGCAAATCCTCACATTAATAATTTAGGTACTACCGCAGAAGAATATGATGTATAAAGGGCCTTGCACCTTCAAAGGCCTACTCTGAAAAATCAATATTACAGAACTATTTTATATGATTATGTATTATTTGAGCACAAACATTGCCTTAATTATTTTCGAAACTTTTGGTTCCAAATTTTGTGTAATTCTAGACATGAGGACCTTTTAAGGACTTGTATAGCCTTAGTAATTTTCATAATATAATATACTGTTCTCAAAAACAAAAAACTAGTATTTAGGAAATCTATCCAATATCAGATTAACTAGTCCAATTACTCAAATCAACAAGGCAACCAATCCGATTAGTGCTAATCAATTGCCAAAAATCTTACCAAGTGATTAATTATTAATTGGTCAATTAATCACTAATTAATTACAAGTACTCATTCAAAACTCAATTTATTATGTTTTCCAAATAAATAATTCTTATCCCTCGTAAGTATAACCCACATTGATCAATTGTCAAATAACACAGTAACATTCTTCTTGTTTAGCACCTCTATATATTTTTTATCATTAAAATAAACATATATATATATATATAATGTTAAACCAATTAATCATCTGATTAATCACTGATCACATGATAATCATTAATCAATATCCTTGATCTGATTTTGATTTCCGATATCCTTAACATTGTTTTTGACCCAAATTAAATCATGCGGAGACTCAACTACTAGTAGGGAAAGGGATTGAACATCAATTGATTGACTGAATGAGACTAGGAGCTAATAGACGATGACAGCAGTCACAAAAAGCAGAGGATGGAAAGACCTTGAATATGCGATGAGAAGGGCTTAAAAATGCTGACTGATTCCACCTTCACCAGACACCAAGTCAAGGATTAGACTACTTGTCCCCGATGGTATCTCTGTCTTGGAGAATGACGAGAGAGATCACAGAATTCTCGAAAGAGCATAACAAAGAGATCAATCAATTGCTGAAGTTAGAAATACGATGAAATTTGAACTAAACAAGTCATATGCACTCCCAGTTGCTAATATTAAAAAACATGGTTGGCAAATGACAATTAGACTAATGAGTAGAAAGCAAAAGCACCTTTTGTTAAGTGCTTCCACAATTTCTTCCATCAAACAATTTTCAACGTCTTAGTTGTCTCTTACATGAAATAAATCGGGCCTAGGTTTCCTCAATGGAAGTGGTAAATTGATATTGGCTCAACACATACTCAGATACCTAAAATAAGAAGCATCAAGTTTCCATGCATAAGGTTTCACACTTGGTTATTATAATACCTGATTCTTAACAGTAACAGCTCCCACACATCCATGAGATAGAGAGATGCCACGTAAAATCTAACCATACTCCCAGAAAATCTCGTCCATCCTTCGCGAAAAAATACCTACTGTTTGGACATCATATCATCATGTGGATACTTAGAATAGTTGGATGGTAGATAGGTCTGATTGGCATGTCAAATGATGAGAACCAACAAAACTAGCTATGAAGGAGCCAAACCCCATAGAAGCTGCAAAGATTAAATACACAATAAAAAAGATCACACGAGAACATAAAATGCTGCATTGGATCCAAAAACTTACATTAGCCACCAAATGGTGCTTTGCTATCTTAGTAGTCAGTGGAACAAAGATGATTACAATTATGTGAGATTTATCGGGTGCAGTCGACCACACATGCAATCTCTGCACCCAACCACCCAATCTAAAAGTCTGATTCCATCAGTCTACTTATAAGTGTTAAAAATTCCTATTGGAAATATACAAGCAAAATAGCTCCAGATGTTAATTGAAATATCAGTCGCAGTCAAATAGAAGGAAAAATATCAACAAAGACAGGAACACATCACCAACTTTACCATTTGCGGCTGATGGCTTGATATAGTAATTGACAGTCTCCAAATAAATCTATGTTAATTCTGTTAAATTTTGTAAAATCTTCCAATACCTCACACACGAAGGATTCAAATGTACTGCTCGAAGAACCCATCTTTCAGGGCTTTGCAACAACTCCACATTAGTGTGCACGTCAGCTGCTGTCCTTGGCTGTCTGGCAAGCAAGTGCATCCGAAAATATAGTTCTGCAGGCCTCATCTCTGTAGAATCAAGAAGGTTAACCATGAGATATAACATAAATTTAAGCTTGTGGTATCAAATTTTCTTTTATAAAAAAACATATCTAAAATTTCTGAACCTGGTGGCCAAGAAAACCATTCAGCACGAGTACATTTCTCCCATTGTGCTTTGGAACCAAGGCTTCCCTCAGCCTGAGCCAGCAAGGCCGATACCACAGGTAGTGGTCCATGCAAGGACTTTCGAGCCTTGATGAGGCTGCTTCTGACCAGTGACAAAAACTGAGAACCATACCCCTGCCTTGCAAGCTCCATGCAGACAGCACCTGCAAAGAATATTCTGATTAAAATTAGAACATGCATGTGCAAACCAAGAAATCAGTATATAAATTTATGTTTGTAAGCAACAAGAGTTCACAGTACACGAACATTCATCGCCAAGTAGTACCACATCATTAAATTATGATGTCGAGCAAATTGTCAACAAGAACTCCCATGCTCTACATAATAATAAGAAAAGTTTCGACATCTAATAACCACTAAGCAGATTTCAGTTGCACATTAAGGAAAGCCAATGTGAAGAAGTTTGTGATTATGAACTGAAAAAACAGCAGATTGCTGAAATGATAATTATTAGTCTCTGCACCAAAGGTTTTAAATAATTAATAATGGTAGGCATTCTTCATGCAGTTTACCCTAGTCAACTGTTTAAATCCTAGTAGGTTTTATACTGATAAAAAAAAAGCATGACAAAAAAAGATTTTTATTCTCTAAGGCAGGTTATGAATAATGATAGCCAATCTTCAGTAGGCTTACTCTTCTGAACTGTTTAAAAGCTAGGAAATTGTTTAATTGGACCACCGACACATCAAAGTAGCTTTTAAGAAAGCACAACACACATAGTATCTAACTAGTGTATGTAAAGTCAACTAAATTAGTTAAAAGAACAAATTCAAGAGATCGTTAAATAAGAAATCCAATTTGGATTTTATAAAAGTTTCAAAAAACTGACTACAACTATAAAAAAATCAACTTCTAATAAAACATGAACAGATCAAGTTGATACAAAAGGTAATGATTATTTCCACAAAAAACCCATTTGGTGAAATGCCTGAATGTCTAGAGAATACATTACAGGCTATTAGGTTTTGGCCAAACATTATTTCAAACTTATGGAATTTGTCAAATAGTTACAGGCTTACAACCTACGATATATACAAATCTGCATTGATTGAAAATAAATAGTTTGTAGAGATGAAATCTTTTTAATTAGTTGATTTGTTTTTCTTTTCAATATTTGCCTACAGTATAATGTTAAATAAGTAAGAGAATAAATGGAATACTAATACGACAGCGTCTTCTACTATTAAATAATATAGAATAACATCTTATATATTAGCAGTCGTCAACACAACACTCTAAGAAATATAAAATGGTTAAAAACTAAAGCTGAAAGATATAAATGTGAAGTAGTCAAATATCCTAATCTTGGAAAAAAAATGGTGGAGACATATTACATAGAGGGGTAATAGATATTTCTCAAGAAAAAACAATTCAAATGTGTTGAGGAGTTTTCATCAAATGCAGCTGAGAGTCAATGCCTCAATAGCAAAATCCTGCATAAAGATAAACCTAGTATTTTTCTTTTTCAAACAGTGGCAAATAAATTAAAGTGTCCAAATTCACAATAGAGAACTCAAATCAGTTGAGTCAAAGTAATCAAAGCACAATTTCAAATTTGATTAGCAATCTGAAGCATGATACCATGACATAGTAGTAGACATCTATCAGCAGTCCCCAATGAATTGGCATGGCATAAAATTTGTTCTGCACGAACAAAGTCCATATCCCATATGTATCTTTGAAAAATAACAAAATCAAATATAGCTGCCCACATATTCTTATGACAATCTTTCTCCAAGGGGGATAGTTCATAATCTAGATCCATGTGGTTGAAACTATCCAGCAACTTAAATTTATAATCAAGATATCTGAGAGAGATCCAACCAATTTCATGATTTGTTTTAACCTGCAAACAATTCATGTACTCATTAATCAGGTTTTGCCAGTCCCCCAATGCTGCATATGCACGACACATTTGAAGGTGAGCAAAGAACAAAGAACCCTTGGAAACAAGCAGTCTGGATGCATTAGTTGCATGATTCACACAGTCAACATAGTCTCGACATTGCAAACAGATCTCTGAGACAGATAATAGAAGCTGAAACTTTTGATAATCATAAAAGTGATTTGTCCCCACATATATCTCTTTTGACAAGCAAGTCAAAAGCATGCGCTTCAGAGCAACACAGACATGCTGAGGAAAATATTGTTCTCGTGCTTTCTGTAAAATATTTAGCACAAGTAGATAATGTGCCTTATAATTCCAGGGTTCTTGATGCAACCATCTGTGCAGCAGTAGAAAGGAGCCATCCAAACACTTTTAGTGAGGAAAAATCAGATATTGAGAAGAAAAACTAGAGTACATACTTTTGCAATTGCCGTAGCCCATCAATCCCTTGTGACAATCGATCTTTACAGGTTGAGAAAGCAGATTTTTGTTCAGCAGTGCAGCAGGCATAGCAGGCAACAGCAGCAGACCCTAGAATCTCATATGGAGATTTGGAACATTGTGAGGTCGAATGAGCATTGGGTATGACAAGACATCTAGTTGCAACGTGAGAAGCCATCCAGTCTTTAGAAGATAACAGAAGTGAACTGAGTCGAATTCTGCTTCAAATTAAATTTCAGTAAAGGATCACACACAAACTGGTGGCTAATAGAGATGCATAAAATAGGAAAGAGATGTTTACTATAGTCAATTGAATCAACCAAATATATTTCATGCTGACAAAATGATCATCAGAAATTGCATGTATTTAGCATCTTGATTGTTTTTCAAATAAAATATTGAACGTCTTCTGGTACTGTTCAATGCTTTCATCAATTTTCCAACATAAATGACAAGAAGAATAAAACTAAAGGAAAGGACAAAAACAGGAGTCACTTGTACGGAGATAAGTAAGACAAGAAAAAGGATGCACCACAACAACAAAAACCAAAATTCCTGTTCCTATGCACTCCACATTCCAGTGTCCATCATACGGAAGATAAAATTGATACATTTACTATCAAATGCCTAAGACCTATTTCGATGTTAGATAACCTTTTCTTTGAGTGGTAATATTTCAAAGTCAGATCTACATCCACCCAATAAATTTCTAAGAATATAAGATACTAATAAAGAAGATGGTTTATATGTCATACAATTCTTATCACTATTATTTTGGAAATTTATAATTCGTCCATTTTATCACTGTTCCAAAAAACAGAATAAAAAAGCCATTAAACACCATTTAAACATTTTTATATGCAACAATTTAGTTATGCTGTTATACAATCTTTAAATGGATTTTAAAAGGCCATTTAAACAAGTGTGGTCCATTTAAATGGCCGTGTCTTGAGTAAAAAACCAGTCATTTTTTGGTAGTATGATTTTGACTAGTTATCATTGACATAATCTGATTATCTAGGAATTTAGTTGTTTACTTGTGCTTGTTACTTATTTAATTATTTAATTTATATTTTAGAATAAGTTAATCATGGTTGAATGGTAATTATACACTCACAGTTGAATGATAATCACTCATGTTCAAGTTATGTATTTTGATTTAAATTACTTGTGTCTTTATGATAATTTTGCATATTAAGTTTTTTTATGAATGTTGTTGGTTACATGCATGACATTCATTTACTTTTATTTTTATTTGTTTCAATCGTGTTTTCATTAAACATCTGTTTAAACCCCCTTTTTTTTCAAAAAAAAAAGTTTAAAAAATCGAGTTGTATAAAGGCTGTTTTCCATTTTATTAAGATGGAATTTCAATGAATTAGGTTTAATTAGTGTACAATTTATCTCAATACAAAATAAGCATACATTATCATAAAGTAAACTGTGTGAACAAAGATGAACTCAAAAGCAAACAAATGACCAAGATAGACTCAGCTGTGTTCTTCGTGAGACAAAAAGGCCAAAGGGGATAAACGTGGAATTCACAAACACCAGAGTAGTTTAAATTGTAACTTGTCCATATTGGATACAAGCAACATAGAGAAGTTAATATATCAGATGCATGACATGCATATTGGATTCAATGTATGCCAGATTTATGAATACCAACTTGGGCAAGAATTACTATAAAACTAAAGATGATATCACCTTATTGAACTATCATTGGGGTACATATGAAGAGCTTTCTTTAGATAGCTCACCGCACTCCGGAGTCCCATGTTCTCTTCTGCCTCAACACTTGATAACTGCAAGCCAAAATATTTCAAATTACGAAATTGTGTATACAAGCATAACTACAAGAGAGCAGTTGTTTCACAAACTTCAAATCCATATTTATCTAATGACTTCAAAATTCTAAATTATAAAGGTGAGTTCATGAGATAACTTTACCATTTTCCCAAGGGCAACTAAATAATGAATGTCACCGGTTTCTTCAAGTGCCATACGGTTAGTACTGCTGTCAGAAAGCATTGGTTGAAGCATACTGCTGTTTCCAAGAGCACTGATTGCACGAATGACAAAAATAACTTTAGAACTCCGAATATACTCCCTTGGAAACTTGACAATGGTTGCAATAGTAGAGTCCAATCCTTTAATGCAATAAAGCAATTTGCATATAAACCCCAGTGCAGCGGCCCGTGAACTTTCCACCATTGTAGAAACTTCTGAAGCTAAATGTCTTACTTCTACAAGAGCCAAGTCATTTTCACCGAGTTGCAATAATGTAACAGCATACACCTGTAGACCCTTGTCATCCAGCAGACCTCAAGGGTCGAATAAAAACAAATTAACAGGAAATCAACACTGGAACCTTTTTTTCCTCGTAGAACATGGGACATAAAATCATCATCTTTTTGCAAAAATATTGATGGAAAAACTAACAAAATCTTTACACCCTCATTTAGTTATTGCAGGATATGAAAAAAAGTTACACATAGGATACCTTCTTTCTTTAATTCTTCACATTCTCTGGCAGCATCAAGCACATAGCCTGCCTACAGAAAGAAAAAATTTATGCTTTCAGTAGGAAAAGAGCAAAAACAAGTTAGAAGTTACTCTTTACTGCCAATGTAGGTGTCACAAAAAGAATCGTGTATAGCCCAATTGAGAAAACGAGTGGTTGAAAGATAGAGAAAAAGATTTGAATTTTCTTCAAATGTTATTTACCTGGCAAAGTGACCTAGCAAGATTGATTGACACATCTGCAGCTTTAGCTTTCAGATCTGACGTTGGTGTTAAGTTCAATGCACACTTGGCACGTCGATATGCAGCAATGGATGATTGAAAGTCTAATCGTGCTTCACATACCAAGCCATTTAAGTTATGTGACTCAGGGTAGAAAGGTACGTGCTGAACAGCTTGTCTTACAGCACCAAAAACCTGCAAAAAAAATGGGGTTCAAAACTTTAAAGCTTTCTTGATCATTATAGTAACCAACAAGGTCTAAAACAGATAAAGTTCAACCATGACCTTAACAACACTATAGAAATTGTAATAAAGTAAAATTGGCTTCACGGTATGCATATAATAAAAACATATCATGATCCAATGTAGGCAAGGTACTAGACTACCACTTCAGTTGACCAGTATGACCAGTGTTGGATATTCAAATCAGCTCTCATTGAGATAATGAGAAGTGCATCATTTTCAATGACTCATTCAGGCAAAATTAGCAAGATTGAAGTATGTGGCCACCACAGTTGTCATGGATAGACAACTCAGGAATACACCCTTTTAAAAAGGATGTAGGTAGAGTAATATGTCTACAAATATAACCAATGATTGACGTTCAAAGAAGATCTCAACAGGATAATGTAGCTACATCATCAACTAAAAATTATAAAATCAAACGTCCGTTTCGTGTCAGACTTCGGTCTGACAAAAATAAGAAACTTATCAGACATCGATGGAAATGCGGTAAATTTACAAAAGTCTACGAAAATAGTAAAAAAACTTTAAATTTTGATTTGAAACTCTAAAATAAGCTAAAGTAAGCAATAATCTACATCTTAGACTACTTAAATCAACTTCTTCAATATGTATCACATGAAAATACAGTAAATAGACTTAATAAAAATATCCTGAAGTATAAATAATACATAAAAATGTTTAAAAACAAAAATACTCAAAAAAGTTACCTTATGTATGCTTAATACCATGAAGAATGTCTTAGTTGATCAAAATATTCTTCCTGTACATCAGCCATATTGTGTTCTCGATGAATTTATTACCAAATTTGAGACTCTCTCCAGAACACATAGTTGTTCCAAAACATATGATTATAATATGTCTGATATTCATTGATGAAGTAGTGATATTGTAATATTGGCAGTTGTATTAAGAATTCCATTGATGGATATTGAGAAATTATATATATTGATTGAAGTTGTCAAGGGATATAATAATAACTTGGAGGACGTTCAAGTGGTTGCTCTTCATATTGTGTTGAAGGAGGTGCATAATGAAATAATGAATCCATATTCCATCTAATTTGTTCACTTGGAACATAAAAAAATGTAATTCTTGTCTAATCGCTTTGAGTGGTATAGTCTGTTTGTCCAACAGAACCACCTCTATAAGAACTATAATCATAAGGATCTCTAAAATCATAAATACTCAAAGAGTCAAATGAGTCTAACAAAGATCCTCTTATATGACTACTTCAGGAATCTTCATCTAGTTGTTGATCACGACTCCGTCGTCGATAATGAATTTTTGACCAACCTCCATGATCCTCATCTTGTGTAACATGTGTGAAGGCATCCTCTCATGTAAATGGGCTAAGTGACCTTTGTGTCTCTCTCTATTCTTGTAGCTCTCCTATTGCAGGTAGGGTTACATCTTTAATGCCACCATCATCGTCGTCTGGTGGTCGTGTACCATCATCATCATCTGTGTTACTGTCACCCTTAAACCTGGAGTATGTCCACGAGAACGTCCTGATGAGCTCATGTATTCCTCTACATCAATGTCAATTTCACTAGCAATTCTAGAAGATAGTCTACCTTCTTCTTCATCTAGAACTAGTTCTCCATTTTCTTGCAACCATTGAAGTATAAGATCATCTTCTTCGTCCTCATTATAAATATATACAAGATCTATTAGATCCACGTAATCTTTTTCTTCTCCCTCTTTAATATATTTTATTCTTAACCGCATATTATAATGCACAAATACCAAGTCATTCAACCTTGCAGTGCCTAATCTGTTTCTTTTCTTTGTATGAATAAGGTTGAATGTACTTCAATTTCGTTCACAACCAGATACTGCAGCCGTTTGAAATAAAACATTTACAGCAATATTCCTCATATTTGGAACATCTGTTCTATTTAATATTCACCATTCACCTGAAATATGATATTTATTTATTAACTATATTATAAAATAAAAGAAATGATATTAAAAATATTACTTGGAGTCATTGTGTCACGAGAACGTATCGTATGAGGCTTTATAAATAACATAAGCTCATCTCAAAAGTATTTTATTTCATTGAGAACTTATACTTGGACATTGACATTAGGTTCTAATTTTTTGATCACATCTTTAATAGATGCTAATAAATCAGTACGACTGTCAAGTTGATGACTGTACTGGAACCGTAGATACAAATAATATGTTACATTAACAAAAAAAACTTATTTAACAAATAATTTTGTAATAAATGAAATATAATGATGAAAATTATGAATGTTCACGTTAAAATACTTACCAGCTTCACGTAGAGGATGCAGAAACATGTTAGACCATCTGTCATCTATAATTTTGAGATATGTCTTAGATGATCTGTATGCTACATCAGCCACAGTATCCTTCATCAATCTCATTGCCTCATATAAGAAACCTATGGTAGGCTTCTTATCACCATCCACCAATCGAAGGACCTTTGAAACTGATGTCATAATATGTACAACCTTTCGACAATTCTCCCAAAAATGTACATTATTTATAATTGAATTTACTCTCCTACCAATTGGACTTTCACTCTCGTGGTATTTGTACCACTGTGGCGAATTGAACATATACTTCAGTCCATTTCTTCGATCAATTATACTATAGAGAGCAATATAATTTGTTGCAAATCTAGTGACTCCTGAACGAATCAAATCGCCACCACAACATTCAGGTGGCCTTATTAAAACTAGTAAAAAAGAGTGATTGTAAATAAAATTTGTTACAACCTTTGCATCTCTTACTGTTTTTTCCACCAACTTCGTCTTCCCAAAGTCTTTAAGTATTAAATCAATAAAATGAACTGCACATAGTGCCCAATATATGTCATACTTTCTCATAATCCTAGAACCAACCTTTTTAAAGTTACTTCCATTATCAATCACAATCTGCACCACATTTGCTACTCCCATTTGTTTAATGATTTCTTTCATTTGCTTTTATATGTACTTATAATCTCTGACAACATCAAAAGCATCAATGAACTTCAGGAAAATTGTAAAACCATCACAATAAACCATGAAGTTGATGATCTGTTTCCTTGTACTTGTCCAACCATCATACATGACAGTCACCCCATAGATTGACCATTGCCGTTTCAAGTCATTAATGTAAGTTTCTAATTCTTCCTTCTCTGCTTTAAGATACTTGTTCATGATCTCATACTCAATTGGTGCCTTTACCCCTGCACCTTCTTTTGCTACAACATCAAATATAGATTGCAAATAAAGTCCCTTTGCTGGTTTTGCAAGGATAACATTGAAGAACATATATTTTGCTACAGCTTGACCAACTTTTTCTCTAGCATTTCCAAACATGTCTTTAATTGTCTTCTACTTTGAGTCTTCTTTCCTAACTATAGCTGCATTTGGATTGTCATATTTTTGACTATATGTTCTGATATTCCAGTAATGCCTTTGCCTTTATCTTTTTGTGTTGTACCACTGCCGCCGCCACTTCTACTTTCCTTGTAAGTTTGGATACTACTTGTCCTATGAAATCTTTCAATTTGCTCTCTATGCCATTCTTCATTCCTAGATTCTATTACTGAATTCTATACATTTCTCTATCCTCTAAAGTGTTACAGTCTACAGGATAAACCATATCATCTGAATCCGATATAGAAATATCACCAGAAGTATCCTCATTGAAAAGAATCTTGTTGAACCTTTCTTCTCTTCTCTTTTTGTCATTTTTCTTTGCTTTAATGTCCTTTAATAGTTCTCTCATTTGAGCAGAAACTACAGATGCACATGATTTACACTTAACTACATTACTATATCCATCAGTAAGGTGTTGTTTTAATCTTATTATTCTTCCACTCTTCATTTGCTTATCAAAATATTTACATTGTATTTTTTGTCTATCATTATCAATAGGATATCCATACAATCAACCTGGATCCTCTGATTTAACTGCCCTAACATCACTACGACCTCCATTACTATCAGATTTTGAGGAATTTGACATTATAAATGCTAAAAACAAATGATAGTTACATTAATTTAATGAAATAATGTATTCAAATATTTTCTGATTTTTTTACATGTTATAGTGGTTTCTACAATCATTCTTGATTTTTTTCACATTTTCTTAATTTTTTAATTAATTATGAAATATTCTGATTTTTTTAATAATTAGAAAGAATTACTAATTTATATAATTATATATCAAATTATTAACATTAGGATTCAAAATAATAAAATAAACTTGAAAAAAACCTTAGATCTATGCAATATTATGGTAAATCTAACTAAAATCTAAGTTTATACTTTATATCTAAGATTGCATGTGAACTTAAAAAAAAGAGGTTTAAATAAGAATTGTTTTAAACAATACAATCTTGTGATTGTAGTATAACATGAAAATGGTACAACAATACTAAAGTAGTAATATTAAGTATGAGATAAGTATTAATTAAAAATAATAAAATTAAATCAACAAATGAAATTACAAAAGTCTTCTAAATTGCAAATCACACAAAACGTCATGAAATCATATGCAAAAACCTAATATCTAACAAATATAAATACACCAAGTCTAATTACTCCTAATTTTTACAATCATTCTTGATGTTTTTTAAATTTTCCTAATTTTTAAATAAATTATGAAATATTCTTATTTTAAAAAAAATTATAAAAATTTATTGATTTTATAGAATTATTATGTTAGATCTATTATTTATGTAATGAATTGAAAAATTATTAGGTTAAATCTTTATTTTTTAATTACTTACAAAATAAATATGAGAATTTCTTAAATAAAAGAAAAGATTTACTTCAAGACAAAGGTTAAAAAAAAAGGAGAAAATGATGACTACTGTTAATGCTTCATATATATTTTTAACTTGTTGGAACTTGAAAGTCAGTAAAATCACTTTTGCAAGAAAGGACAAAAAAAAAATAAACATAAGACAAAGTTAGACGGCAAGAGTTTTTTTTGAAAATTTTGTTATAAACCACCTTATCTTATAAACCACCCTCTCTTTTACATAAGAGAAAAATAAGGTATTGGACACAAACTTCAAAACAAAACATAAATGGTTAGACGACAGGAGTTAAAAAAAAAAAAGGATAGAAATGCTGTTCAATCCAATTTTAATAAAAAAAGTGTGACCCATTATTTTTATCTATTCTAATTAAGATTTCTCAATCTACAACCAGTCCTCTATTAGCCCGATATTTGGTATATATCTTTAGCCCAAGTGGCCTACGTGACCCACCTGGTCTATTCTGGTGGCTAACGCGAGATTCCCACTTTTCCCGTAACTTCGCATTCGAAGATTCCAAGAAAAAAAAAAGGGATGGCGACGACGATGAACCTGGTTGGAGCCTTGGAGATCGAAGTAGACGACGATGCAGGGAGACGAACGACGAATGCGAGAACCAAAGAAGGCGTTGGATGGCGAAGGCAGACTAGTGGAAAACGTTGGACTGGCAGAAGACGGACGACGCTGGAGGTTGGATGATAGACGGCACTGGATTGCGGGAGAAGCTTGTGGGCGAGACACTAGACGACGATAGACTGTTGGAGAAGCTTGAGGAGAGGAGGAAAGGAGATGGGAGAAGGCATTCTTGGGGTATTGGTAACAAAGGAATCCCGTGGCTTTTAAAGCCGTGTCGTGTGTCGTGTTGTGGGGAAGGCATGTTGGGCGATAACATCAGGTTTTGCGTAAAAAAATATCAAACATCCACCGATGTCATCGACATCTACCGAAATATCGTCTGACATAAGGTAAGTCGCGACATACCTTCGAATGTCGTTTCTCTGCTTTCACCTACCGATACGTGTCAGCGAAATTTCGTCAACACGGATCGAAATTTGACACGATGGTAAAAATAACAAGCTTGAAGTACTAGCTGCCAGTTCCACCATAGAAAGACAGAAGGTCCAGGACCTTTTCTAAAGGTGATAAGTGACAAGCACAAATAGAAATATCAAGATAGACCTCTCCTGGTAATAACATGCCATAAACTTTAACAACTTATGAGATTGAAGTGGACAAAGAATATGGAATTCAAATTTTCTAATTCACAAGAAAAATAAGCCAGATACTGTAATAAAGGTTTTGGCATCTGGCAGTTGGGGAACCCACTCCAGTTCAGATTGTTCTCTTACAAAAATTACTAGGTGTATAGAACAAAATTATTCAATACATGTTACACAAATTTACATATGCTTGTAAAATACTTGATATGCACGGGTGATTCACTTTCATTTGTCTGTCCTTTCCATAATTTCAATTATTATAAATATGTTTTTGTTAATTAACACCCAACATTTCACTTACTTTCCTTTGTAGTTAATGAAGAGAAGCAAAAAAGAAAGAAATGTTAAGGAATCAATTTATTTGATAAATGTGGTATTTAATTATCTTTATTATTATTTATTTTCTTTTTTAAATGATTATTACTGATATATTGTATTCTTATAAATGCTTTTGAAGTTAATTGATGTTTCAAGTAGTTAAATCCATATGTGAGATTTTTTAGGTTATGAACTGAGACCCATTTTTAAACAGTTTAGTTTGGTTCGGTTCCAACAATATAAACGGTTCGTTTGGAAGTTTTCGAAACCGATCGATTCCATTCAGTTTATGATTTTGGTCGAAACCAAACCAAATCGAACCATGTATGCCCCTACTCACTAACACGATTTACTAGTGTAAATCAAGAAGTACAGTGTATTGGACTCAATGTCGACTCATATCATCCCATGTCGAACTGTCGATCAACTCAGTGTATTTTTTATGTTGAGTTCGTACAATGTCAGCCAACATGTCCCTTTGTTGTACAAAACGTATTTATCCTTCATTTCCTTCTTTCCTTTTTTAAGTACGTGTGAACCACCTTTGTTGTACATGCCCCTTTGCAACTTGGTGGCTTGTTACAAACAAGAAGAGCCTTCTTTTCTTAGTTACTCTCAAATTTTATCCCTTTCTAAGGTATAACACTTGATTTTTATATAAAATCATTATTTTTTTCCATTTTTTGTGTTTGTGTTTTAAATTTTTGTGTTTATAATAGAATCTTAAATTTATCATAATAATAATTAGATCCAACCTGATACTACATAAATATGAGGTTTTTCCTCTCTTTTTTTGTGTTTTGATGTTAATAACTTAATATTACATAGATCTAACTTAATAATTTTATAAAATGATTAAAAAGTAGTAAAATTCGCAATTAAATAAAAAACAGTAAAATAATTATAATTTTAAAAAATCAGAATGTTTCGTAAATAATTTAAAAAATCAGAAAAAAAATTGAAAACAAATAAGGAATAATTCTAAAAAATCATTAAAAAATGTAGAAAATCAGAATATATTTGAAAAATATTATTTCATTAAATTAATATCATTTATATTTTGTTTTCAACCTTTATAATGTCAAATTCCTTAGAATGCGAAAGTAATGGAGGTCGTAAAAATGAAAGGGTACTTAAATCGATTGATTACATGCATATCCTATCAACAATTACTGACAAAAAACACAATACAAGTATTACAACAAGAAAATACTGAGTAAAAGAATAACAAGATTAAAGCAAAACATTGTTTGGAGGTACAATAATGTAATTAAATGTAAATCGTATCCATCTATAGTTTTTGCTCAAATGAAAGAACTATTAAAAGGTACTAGTAAAGAAAAATGAGAAAAAGAAAAAAAAAAGAAATGTTCAATGAGAATCTCTTCAATGAAAATACTTCTTGTACTATTTCTATATCTCACTCAAGCAATGATATTATTTATCCTGCAAATTGTAATACTTTAGATGATAGAAAAAAATAAAATAAAAGCAATAATGAAGTCTAAAAATGAAGAACGACATAAAGAGTAAATTCAAAGATTCCATGAGATAGATGGTATCCCAATTTATACGGAAAATGGCATTGACAACGACAATGGTAATCAAAGTACACAGAAAGATAAAGGTAAAGGTATTGCAAAAATGTTCAGAATGTATGGTCAAATATAAGACAATCTTAATGCAACTACAATTAGAAAAGAAGCCTTAAAGAAAAAAATTATTAAATACATGTTTGGAAATACCATGAAAAAAGTTAGTCAAACTGTAGCAAAATATATGTTCTTTAGTACTATTACTGCAAATACAGTCAAGAAGCTTTATATGCAATATATACTTGATGTTGCGACACAAGAGAATACTACAGTAAAAGTACCAACCAAACAATAGATGATGAACAAGTACTTTAAAATAGAAAAGGAAACATACATTAACAACTTAAAACAAAAATAGCCAACCTATAAGATGACTATCATATGCAATGTTTGGACAAATACCATAAGAAAACATATCAACTTTATACTTTACTATGATGGTTGTGTCATTTTCTTGAAGTCCATTGATGCTTCTGATTACAAGTATATATACAAGCAAATGGTAGAAATCATTAAATAGTAAATGTGGTGTAGATTGTTACTAACTATGAAAATAATCTTATAAAGACCAATTCTCGGATTATGAAAAAATATAAAATTTATTAGACAACATATAATGCTCACTGTATTGATGTAATGCTTCAGAACATCGAAAAGATGAAGTTGGTGGAGAAAAATAATAGAAGTAAGAGTTGCGATCAATTTCATTTACAACTACTCTTATTTACTAACTTCTATGAGATCACCCAAGTATTGCGATGGTAATTTGATTCGTTCAACAATCACCCGATTTGCAACAAATTATATTACTTTCTGTTGGAATATTTCTATATTGGAAAAAAAATGAAAACTGAACTTGTAGTTACATGTAGATAAACCCCTCCACTTATAGCTAATTGGATTTAAGTTAAACGTCTATATTTCTACTTGATATCAAAGCTAAAAGAAACCATAAGTCCAATTCTCACTTTTCTAGTATGAGATACCACATGTTGAAATATGAACATCCAACTCAGTAACTATACTGATTTACTAACATCTATTAAACATGTAATAAAAAAAATAGAGACTAATATCAATACCTAAATACAAACTGTCAATGCAATAAAGTACTTTAAAGACGAACATATGTTATTTAGAGAGCCTCACACAATACGTTTTCGTGACACTCTAGTCCTAAGTAATGTTTTTAATATTATTTCTTTTATTTCGTAACATTACTCTATAATATAGGTAATAACCAAATATCATATTTAATGATGGTGTAGACACCTCGATTTTGGACTTCTCTGGAAAGATGCTCTGGTTGCAACCACCACTCCTAAACTCTAATTCCACCAAAACCCTAAACCCTCAAACCCATATAAGCCCACATAAACCCACTCAAACCTAATCAAAGCAAAAACTAATAATTAAAAAATAAAAATCAAATAAAACTCAATTAAAACATTTAAAATCCTAATTAAAGTCAAAATCAAATAAAATCTACTTAAATCCACTTAAAATCCTAATTAATCAAGTGAAAACCCTAATTAAATTTAAAATCAAATAAAATCTACCTAAATCCACTTAAAATCCTAATTAATCAAGTGAAAACCCTAATTAATGTCAAAATTAAACAAAATCCACTTAAAATCCAAGTTAATCAAGTGAAAACCCTAATTAAAGTTAAAATCAAATAAAATCCATTTAAACCACTTTAATCCATTTAAATTCAAGAAAAAATACCTACATTAAACACAAAACCTTAAACAACCCTAAAGTCACTTAATTAAGCTAAAAACCCAAATTTAAACCCAAAACTTTAATTAAAATCTAAAAAACCCTAATTAAACTAAAAACCCTGATTAAAATCTAAAAACCCTAAATTAAACTCAAAATTCTAATTAAAACACAAAAACCCCAATTAAACTAAAAAATCCTTAATTAAAACCCAAAAACCCTAATTTAAATTAAAAACTCATACTAAAATCCAAAACCCTAAAAAACTCCTTAAATAATTAAAATCCAAATTTGAAGTCAATTAATTAAACCTTAAATCACAAAACCAAAAGAATTTAATTAAAACCACAAAAAACCTAAGTTAAATAAAATTTTAAAATCCCTAAACTCTAATCACAAAAAACCTAAAAGAAAAACAATAATTCTAAAAAAAAATTAATCTAAAACCAATTAATTAAAACTAAATTAAAATCACAAAATCAAAACTTCGTTAAAATCATAAGCCTAATTAAAAACCTAAACCCAAAAAATCAAAACCTAAAACCCAAAAAAACAAAATCCTAAAAACCTAAAACCAAAATCAAAACCTAAAACCAAAAAAACCAAAAGCTCAATAAACCAGGCCCGTTAAGCCTAATACACCCATCGCATTTTTCTCAATCAACAACTTAATGGGTGGAGAAATAACTTCGACGAGCATCCCAACTGACCCACTCCCTCCTTCCCCACGAGCTCGCCAACCGCCAGCCACGATGCTACGATCCTCTCTGCGCCTTCCACCTCTCTAAAAAACGTAGGAAACCACCGGAACGAAGGAGAAGGGGGGAACCATAGAAACTGATCGTCAGAGGAACAGAGACTGAACAGAGGGAGCACCGGAGACCAAGGAAGAGAGCCTGAGAGACCCCTATTTGAGCCCCAAAAAACCAGGCCATCTTCCCCTCATCCAGACCACCTCCTCAAGCCCTTTTTTCAACCTCAGAATCCCCTGAACCGCCGCAACTAGAGTGACCCACCAAAGCATCGCCGTCGACACGTGAGGAACAACCAGTACATTCTCAGGTAGTTCTTCCTCTTCTTGTTTGAATCGTGTTCCTCTAGTGCAATAGGACCCTACTGGGTCATCTAGATAGGTTTTTGCAGGGATTAGCCCCCCTGTGCGTTGTCGCAATCCCTTCCGATGGTGGGTCAATCCACTTCAGTGAGGCCCACGACTCCTGCGATGGGAAGAGGCCCTGTGGGCCTCTCCTCCCTCTGCCTCCTCCTCCTCCCTGAGCCCTATCAGTCAGGAGAGGCTTCCCTAGCCACATGTTGCCGTCGTCGCAACTCCGTTGACCGCCGCTCCATCGTCGTCGAAGCTGTAGGAAGACTTCGAGCACCCCCACCGCACATGACCACGTCAGGAAGCTCTGCTACTTTGCCAAGAACGCCCCCACGCAGACCCGTCACTGCTTCAGTCTCCAGATGACCGCCACCGTCGCCGTTGCACCCATCGCTGGAGCCTGAGACGGGGAGAGCACTTCAGGCCACCCCAGCCTTCGACGACCCCACCAAGAGCCTCCTTGCGCTCCCCCAAAGCTTCGCCGGTCCTCATCACGTCGCTCCAGTCGCCGCCTCACAATCAGTCACTCCATCGTCGTCTTCTCCGATGTCGACAGCCGATCGCCGGAGTCAGAGGTGGGGAGGGCATCTTAAGCCACCCCAGACTTGCTCGGTTCACCGAAAAGCTCCGCCATGCCTCCCTAAAGCTTCCCCAACTGTCGCCCTCCTTCCTCCGCCGCTGTGCCGTCGCCGTAGACGCGCCGGAGTCCTCGCTGGAAACTAGACGCCGGTGAACTTCGAAGGGTAGTTTTTAGTTTAGGTTCAGTTAGTTTTAAGTCTTTATTTTTAAATCCTTAAATCATTTAATTTAGATTTAGTATTTTTGTATTTAAGCCCTTATAAATTTAAATAACGTTTGTTTCTTTAATCTGTTTCTGTAAATATTGCATCATATCCCTTGAACTTTTTTATTTTCATTTTTTATTCTGTAAGAATTTGTTTTATTACAGTTAAATCCTTGAAATCATGTTTCTTTTATAATTAAGTCCTGGAATTTTGCATTTTGCTCCCAGAGTTCTTTGAAAAGAATTTCCTTTGTACAATTTACATTCATAACCTTAAAATCATTCATAATTACACTAATTAAGTAAAAAACTTGATCTCTATTGCATTTTGGTCCTAAAATTTTACAAGTTAGCCCTTGAACTCAATCCATAATGTTTTCTGGACATGAATATTTATATCTAGGCCCCTAAATCTTTTCTTAAATCAATAATCATAATTTTTTATTGTATTTTAAATCACATTTTGGTATATTTTACATTTATCGATCACATGTGCTTGTAAATCATCAATTGAAAAGAGTTTTCATCAAAAAACTATATTTGCAATATAAAATGAATTTCTGATTTCACATTCAAGTCAGATTTGCACTTTATGTGCGGATTTTGCACAATAGACCACAAACTTTCAAAAAATTACCAAAAATGTAATTTCTACACGTCACACCATAGAGCCACATTTTCTTTAAATCCTACATCCTAGCATTAAGATAAGACTTTTTAAGTACATTTTAACCATGATATTCTCCTTTTTGTGAATTTTGCACATTAGACCTTGAATTTTCAGGAAATTATCTTAGTACAATTCTCATACATCTCAGTGCCACATTTTCCTTTGATCCTTCATCTACACATTAGGATAGAAGTCTTTGAATGTATTTTAATCCAGGTTTTCACCTTTTTTTTGTGAATTTTGCGCTTTGATCCTTATACTTGTTCCTTATTGTATTTACATCGTTTTATTGTTTTTAAGACCTTTTCCTTCGCATGTTTTCCTTTTCCTGACATTTTACACACATTTTGCATACATGCATTTGTCACATATGACCATTGAAATGACCAAATTACCCTTGTGTCATCAATTCATGCACATACATATTTGTTATTGCACCAAGTTATGCATAATCTCTGTTCAAATCTTTCCTTAGTATCCTTTACCCATTTAGGTACATTTTCATATATTCTACTAGTTTTCGCTGCATTTGCACATCAATCCATCCTTTTTGAATAAGTTTGCATCTCATGTGTTTTCCATGAATTTTTCTCCTACCTTTCTTCGAATTCCTTCGTTTGATATTTGATTTAACTACCTTTATTCCATATTTTCGGATTTTTTCGATTTGATTTGGATTTCATTGCCTAAGACGTACATTAACTGACAGAGAGGACCACATTGAGCCTATCACGGATTATTTTCCTTTTTTTGATTTTCATGAGCTTTTTTATAATTCCGATGACTCGAGTCGGCCCTATTTTTGGCCTTCTTAATATCAATATGGTTTTCCTAAGCTTTCTTTCCAAAAACACCGTCATTTTATGTGATTCCCTTCACATGTCATTGTTTACCTACTTTACGTGGACTTCTTCGTAATTTTTTCCATCTCGATTTCCGTGATGTTTTCCACGATTCTAGTGATTTGGATTTATCACATTTTTTATGTTCTTGATATCGGTGTGGTTTTCCAGAACATTCTTTCCAAAAACACCGTCATTTTATGTGAGTTTCTTTACATGTCACAATTTACCTATTTTGCATGAACTTCTTTGCAGTTTTTCCGTCTTGATTTTCGTGATGTTTGTTGTATTTTTTATTCTCTTGAGGTCTGTATAATTTCTCGAGCCTTTCTCGCTAGAAACCTCGTCATTTCATGTGATTTTCTTTGTCGTGTCGTATCTCGTGATTTCATCATTTCGTGTAGATTTCTTCGCAGTTTTCGCGTATCATCTCGCACACCCATCTAATCTTGTTTGGACATTCATATTAGCATGATTAGAGCACAATCTAGGCATAGCAAACATTCATTCAGTCTCTAGCAAGCGAATTGGACTTGAAAGATCAAGTTTCTCGTGCATATGAGGGTGCCTAACACCTTCCCCGTGCGTAATAGGAATCCTTACCCACCCTCTGGTTAGTAGACATTTGGCCTTTAGGTTTGCATCTCATGCATTCATCCTTCATGGTCTGTTAGTGGTTTTCCTTATCTTTCCCTTAAAAGATTAGGTGGCAACTCCTTTTCTTTTCATTTTTATCCTATTTTACGTCTTCGCCATCTTGACATGGCTGTGGTCTCCTCCCTCTGGTGCGACTCCCCGCCGGATCCCCGAACCGGGCATGGTCACAGATGAATAATGAATGAAATAAATACTCCAAATATAAGGAATATTATTATAAATATGTAATACCCGTGAATTCATTTTATAATTATTTACATTTTTAATGAATTTATCCCTAAACAGGTGTTACTGTTCCAAAGTCGTTTACGTGATTTTGTGATTTTCGACTTGAACCTTATGAACCGACTTCTGTTGGAGTGTTCTTGTCTACGTAGTTGGTATTGTGCTTGTAGACCCATGTATGAGTCTGTGTAGGGCCCACATTTGTAGGCCAGTTGGTGGAACTTGTAGTTGACCTCGTGCTGGGAGAGAGTGGTTGAGATGTGTGGTTTTGCTGGTTGTTGCGGGCATGCATGGATGTCTGGCTGGCCGTATACTTACCTTCCCAGTGACATGGTTATTTAAGGACGCGAGTCATGCAACGAACCCACCACACTCTCTTCCTCTTTCCTCCTTACGTTTCCTCTTCCCCTCATCTTCCTCAAAACCGCTGACACCTTCCCCTACCTCACCTCTCCCCTCCACCCCTCTCTTTTTTCCCCCACCCACTCACCCTCTCCCTCCCCTATTCTCTTCCTATCCTGTTTTCCCCTACCGATGGTACCGTGAAGAAGTAGATGACGACGACAACTTGAGGCGACATGTAGCGGTGCATGAAGCTTCAATGTGGTGTCCTTGAGATCGTGAAGTAGCCGAAGATGCTTAGGAGTCGTCGGAGTTAACCGGAGATCGAAGTGGGTCGCCTGAGTACATTCTCAAGTACGTACCTCATCCCTACCTCATCCCTATCTTATAGGAAACATGAAAATGATAAGAATGCATAAAATCTAGGTAAATTTACATTCCTAGAATTTATTATGAATTTATGATAATTTTTGATGATATTTATGGCCATTCATGGCGTTGTGTGGTTTTAGATCATTTTTGACTCCTATCGCTTCTCGAATTTATTACTCCTTCCATGATAAATGAATTTTGATTTTGTTTATGTAGATTTGGAGTAAACTCTAAGGTCTACAATATATGTTTTAATTAAATTTTATGGTACTTGTTTTGAAGGTCTGTCCCTTAGTCCTATCTTAGGTAATTTTGTAGACTTATGCCTTGGACAGTTTTCTGATTTCGTAGAAAACGACATACCGAAATTTTTCGGTATGCTATTTTTCTATTAGATTAGATCCTCTGGTTGAAATTCAATCGATCGAATCTCCTCAATCTACCATTTTTGACCATGAATATTGACCATTGTGTCGTAATTCAATCGACCAAATTTATTCGACCTACCTGACCAAGAACTTTTGGTGGACCAATCTAATTTTCGGTCTACTGTTTTGAATACCTGCACCTATTTCGATCGACTGATTCTTATCGATCTTCCGATCCAAAAGATTTTAGTATACCAAATCCATTTCAGTATGTCGAATCAAGGTCCGGTTGTTTTATAAAATATGATTTTCGTAGGTTTTACAGATTGATTTGTTTTACCCATTTGAGATGGGATCGTGGGTCATCAGTAGTGGTTTTGTGGGACACCTGATGTACCATTTTGTTGAAGTTTTTGAAAGAGTTTCCCAAAGCTATAGAATGACTTTGAAAATAGTTTTCAAAAGAGATATGTTGGCCTATTTTGGAAATGATTTTTTCTGATTTTCTGTGTGCGGATCGAGACACCGTAGGATCATTTCATCAGAACCAGAAAATGTGACAACATTCTTGGATAGTCAGACACGTCTCCCTTGTTAAGGTCGGAGGTCGAGAGACTAAGGCGAGTGTTCATCGGATCTTAGAGGTATGATACTCCCTGGCTGTCGTTCACGAAGCCAAGATTGAGGTCTATGAGTTGAAGTGTCTTGGGACATGACGAGAAGATAAGATACTCCTACTGTCGCTATAAGCACTGAGGCTCGGATGTTGTCGAATGTTAAGGTATGACACTCCCTCCTACGTACCATGTGAAAGACGTCATGAGGAGGTATATCTTATGGTGGCCAGTGCGGATGAGATACGTACCCCGTAACTGATAGCGTCTTGAGAGACAAGACTACCTTCCCAGAGAGGGTTGGCTTTGTAAGAGTTCTTCAGATGAGAGAATTACGGGACGATGTCACTCCTGCACAGGGTGGTGCCACCGTGATAGTGCAGTACACTTCGCTGGCTGCTTGTAGCCAAAGTTGGTAGCCTGACGTCAAACTTCTCGACTCACTATGCGTAGTTTTGGCCATTGAGGACCCCGTAACTGGTAGCGTTTTGAGAGACAGGACTACCTTCCCAGAGAGGGTTGGCTTTGTAAGAGTTCTTCAGATGAGAGAATTACGGGACGATGTCACTCCTACACAGGGTGGTGCCACCGTGATAGTGCAGTACACTTCGCTGACTGCTTGTAGCCAAAGTTGCTAGCCTGACGTCAAACTTCCCGACTCACTATGTGTAGTTTTGGCCATTGAGGACCTTGTTTATGGTATTAAGCTGGTAGAGGCCTATTTACTGTTTTGACCGATGTGAGCCGCATTTACTATGATTTTCAACATGTTGGGCTTAGTTTGTCAATCTTGATGGTTTTAAAGAAAATGATTTTCAAGGAAAGAATAATATAATATAAATTTGTCTTCTGTTATTTTTCGTAGGATGCGTGCTGGATGACTTTCATCACTCACCCTTGTTCTTTGTAGTTTTGAGTTGCAAATGCAGGCATACAGATGGATTTTAGCATAATACACATAATTCGGAGTTTTGTAGCCACACACACGGGTTCTTGGTAATTGATATTTCTGTTTAACTTTTAATTTTCTGTAATTTAAATTGTTTAAAATTATTATAGAAATTAGAGACGCTACAAAAGATCTTATCTCAAATAGCAATAAACATAGTAGTATGAGATTGTGAACAAAATTAGAGCGCATTTAACCTCATTCATACAAAGAAAAGAAACATATTAGGGATTGTAAGGTTGAATAACTACATATTTGTATGGAATATGCGACTGTAAAGAAGGGAAAGATAAAGACTATTTGCACTCAATTGATCTTACATATATTTATAATGAAGATGAAAAAGATAATCACATACTTCAATGGTTGCAAAAAAAAAGAGAACTTGATTTTAAACTATGTTCCAAAATTACTAATGGAATGAACGTTAATGTAGAGAAATATATGAGAAATATATGTTTCAGCAATACACTCTCATAGAAATACTCTAAGCTTAAAATGTGACAATGACATAGATGATGAAGCCACACAATCAACAGATGATGACGATAGTAGCATTATAAATGTAGCCCCAACTGTAATTGAAGAGCCAGAAGAAGAGAAAGACATAAAGGTCATTTAACCCGTTTACAATGAAGGATGTCTTCACACATACCATACAAGATGAGAATCGTAGAGTCCAATCATAAATTGATTATCGATGAAGAACTCATCATGGTCAACAATGAAACGAAGACTCTTAAAGTAATCATATAAGGGGATCTTTATTAGAGTTACTTGACTCTTTGAGTATTCATGATCCCACAAATCCTAATGATTATGACTCTTATGGAGGTGATTCTCGACATACAGAATATAATACTAAAAGTGAATGGACAAGAGTCACGTCTTCTTATTCTCCAAGCGAATAAACTTGATGAGATATAAACTAATTCTTTAATTATGTACCTCCTCTAATACAATATAAAGAATAATCACCTCTGCGTCCTTAATATTACATCCCTCAACAGCCTTATAGAATTCTTTAACAAGTATTTATTCAATAATATCCACCAATAAAATTTCTAATACAGCTATCTCTATCAAAGTGTCACTAATATATTACTGAATACCAAACATATTACAATCATAGATTTTTAAACAATTACATGTTACAAAGAGAGTCTCAACTTCAACAATAAATTCATCGTAACCACAATATAGCTAAACAACAACAAAAAGATTTTGATGAACCAAAGCTTTCTTTACAATATTAAGCATCAGAGCACTTTTATTTTTAAACAGTTATTAAACATTTTTACATATTATTTATGCTACAGGATATTTATATTAAGTCCATCGAGCATATTTTAATGTGATATATGTTTAGGAAGTTAATTTAAGTAATCTTAAATGTAGATTATTACTTACTTTAGCTTATCTTAGAATTTCAAATCAAAATTCAAAGTTTTTGACTATTTCCTTAGACTTCTACAAATTTACCACATTTCCAACATTTCACCTAAGTCCGACATAAAATTGACATTTAAAACTATGGTTACAACATAGCGATGGAAAATAAACCATTAAAAATGAGACTTTGGTGGTGATCATAAGGGTTTAGCGATGGAAAATAGCGACTGCTACCTTGACGTGATCAGGACAAAGGACAATACCAACTAACATAGCCATTGAGAAGATAATGATGATGGCCACAATGATCAAGGAATTTTTAATGTTTGGACAAGGTAGGCTTTAGCCCAATAGAATTGTATTATTTAAACAATACATGCTGAGTTATGGATGGTAGTCTGTATGAAGAATAGTGTAAAATGAAACAGAAGGCTGCAACAAAGTAGATATCAAAAATGAAATGAAAAACAAATTTAGAAATGCATTGAATCATTGTAAAATTTTGCAAGATGGTAGATGAAGTCAAGAAACCATACCTGAGGAGATAAGAGATGTCCAGAAAGAGTTGCAAGTGCCCCTAGTCCAACTTGGAAGTCAGCAAGCTGCAAAATTAAGTTTACACAAGTGAAGCAGTTAAGATCAAGAAGGGTCAATACATACCAATGTAGGAAAATAAAACAATATACCAAAGCAAAAACAATTGCTTTACCAGTCCATATGCTTATGAAGCAATGCTACATATCTTTCTATTTAATAGAAGAATAAACAAAAATAATTTTTTTACGGAACGAATAGGTGGATACCAAAATAAAGCAAAAACTGCAAGCAAGTAGAGCATCTTATAACCACGTCTAGGAATACATACTGGCAAAATCTGAACAGCACGAAGACAGCTTTCATATGCCTCTTCTATTAAGTTTTGTCTACAAGCAATATAAAATAGATTTATGAAGATATCGTATTTGTGTACTTGAACAAAATATAGGCTTAGAGATACACTAAGATCATCAACCCTGTGGAAGTGCTAACGCCAATGGACATGCCAGCCCATGGTAGTGCAAGTGAAGGATCTACGCTTCTAGCATGATCAAATGCTTGCCTGGCCAACTTCGTTTCACCTAAGCTTCTGTAAAGCTGGAAGAAAACCCAATCAGGCATTTAAATTTCAGTACAATAAAGAGTTATATCATGATTACCTTTCCAAGATGTGCCCAACCTACAGCAAAAGATACGTCCAGCTGCAATCCTCGGATGAAAGCATGCTGCTTTAACACGTTGTTATTGGACAAACAACCCAAAACCATCCAGACATCACTGTTCCCCCCCTCAAGCATTAAACCACCCAAAGACAATTTTCCAGGAAGATTCCTGATGAATGAAACAGTAATTAAAGTGTATTGTCAAGTTACTGAAAAGTGTAGCTAATGATATACCCTATACCAGTTGTTGCGGTCTGGCACATCTTTCTCTTCCAAAAAATAAACCAGATCCAAAGAAATGGCAAGATCAGTGTAGCTCTTGGCTTGCCAGGGAGCCAAATGTAGAGCACGTTGATAAGAGTATTTAGCATTAATAGCTGAAGAAAGACAGGTCCTTTTCCAATTACATATAGATCTTTCAAAAAGCATCCTATCAATTTTGATGTCACTACTTTCTTTGCTCCAGGGAAAGCATCTGGCATGTGCAATCTGAAATCCAGATCCAAGACCAAAATCAATCCATATATTCAGAATTTAAGATAAAACTGAGTTCTTTTCGTAGTATGTTAGGAACGTAATATCTAACAATTTCACAAAATAATATGAACTCAAACGTCACCCACTAACGTCAGTTTGCCAATGCAGGTATGAAGCTCTGCATCACCCAATGCAGCAATGCTTAATACATATGCTTCCCAAAGACCAGAAACTATGGAAGTTTCGCATGAGTCAGTGAGCAAGACTTGCTCATGGATGAAAACAAAACCAGTTTTTCATCATGGTGCAAAATGTTTGGTGGTTGTTAATCAGATTTCACCACAAATATGTACATCAGTATATCACTTTTTGTGCTATCTTAAATCAAAATTGGTGATTTTATTTTGTCTAGAGTCTGGACTGTTTCAAGTGAAAAGGAGATCAGGAGTTACAATAAGGCTCTTCATCCATCTTGAATTAGAAGTTGGTGTCTTAGCTCCTAAATTTTTGAGCAGTAAAAATAAGATTTCATTGCCAAAAGTTCAACAGAAAATTATAGATAAGGAGAGAGACTATCATGAAAATAGAATCTCAGCGAAGGCAAAAAGGTTCCACAGAGGGAACACAGATTTCAAAGGTACCCAAGAATATAGGACAGTCAACTCATAAAGCCAACAGACCCTGTAACCAGGCTGAGATTTCCCTATCAGAACTGGCATTCCCATGCAGATCTAAAGAGGACCATCTAATCACCACATCTATAACCTTGGTTCTCCACTTAATTCAATCATTAATAAGACAAATTAACAGCCAAGATTATTTTTGACATCATAAAAACTACCAAAGAGACGGATATTACCTTTTTTAAGTATGTCATATGGATTTTACAATGAAATTAGAAGTCAGGTATAATTATGGAATCAAATGTCAAAATGTGTCAAAGAAATTTCACCAACATGTGTTGGAAATCCAACTTCCACTTCCTGACACAAAATTTGGCTATATTTATTGAGTTATCTCATGCCAGAGCCAACTGCCAAGTTGGTGCCATATAGTGTCATGTCGGTATATCTCGTTCCATCTCATTAACATATCAATCCATGTCGGTGGAAACATAGTAAAATCTCTATGTTTTTTTACTTGAAATGTCTCATCAACTTTCAAATCTCGTCTTGTTTTAGCAAATCTAATACATCAACTTAGATTGTAATATTTATAATTTTAATAAGTGAAGCCTATTGACTAATTCTCAATCTTATTAAAATTTCAGAACACCTTTTTTGCATTACACATCATATTTCCTTATTATGTATATGTTTAAACTATGAATTTAATGACAGACATGTATTTTAACAAATCCTAGAGTTTCAAATCGAAAATAAAAGTTTTTAGTGGACTTTTATGTTTTATGGTGTTTCCAACAATATTACCACTGATCTCTGACACACTTCCTATTTTGGAAGGACTGAAATCTGACACAAAACCAATATTTGGAAACATAGGTACAATACAACATCTATTTTGAAGGATCCATGTAAGTACGAAACATAGAATCAAGCACATATTGGCCACAAGGACGAATATTGAACAGATATTCTCATAAAGAAACATTTAAGATATGATTAAACTTTGTGATATGATGCAAACACAAAATCAGCAACAAATAAGAATTAAGATATGGAAACGTCCATGAAGTTAGGCTAATTTGGATTTATCAGAATTTAACATTGAGTTTTGAGTTTTTTCTTAATAGGATCAGGTTTTATCTTATTTCCTTTTTGGATACACGTTTACCCTCATCTGATACATGTTTAACTAAACATATTTAAGATGTTTCTTCTCCAGGAAATGATTCATGTGCTAAATCCTACTATTGTGTGTTTTTTTTTGTTGCAGAAGGTATGTATTTTTTGTTAAAATGGATGAAATGCATATAGCCTCAAATATGCACCACACCCCTCAACTGAATACTGCATAAGCTTTTCTCATGATGATTATTAAAAAACTGTTGCATGTTGCAACCAACAAGTAAATATCATAATTTGCAAATGGTAATGGAATTATGATAACCCAAGTCTAATATAATTTCATAGCAACAGTTAGTGAAGGCTAGAACAGAAGCCATCAAGAAGCCACTAATCGAATACATGGAAAAAATTAGAAATTCAGTGGGTGGACTACAAACTTCACTACAATGTCCACTGAAGATAGTATACAAACTGGCAAGAATCCAATACCCAAATGTATGAACGGAAAGCAAGACATTCAGCAGGAAGAAACTGCAAATGGAATGGTGAACAAACAATAAACTCAATGCAAATGACATCAGTACTTCAATACAAATGCTTTCATGCCTGACCAAAATTTAACGAAGGCTATGAGAAACATAAGAGAGAAGCACCATTACCCGAATATACCTTGATGTCCCCAAGCAACTTCCACGACGAAGAAATGTTTCCAACTAGATTGGTGCATGTTCTTGCAACACTAGAGGCCTCCTGAAATCTCAAAATTCAGAACAAAAGTATAGAAGAGAGGAAGAGACGAGAGGATACACAAAAGTGTGAATTATATTAAATAACCTCCAACAGGGAAGCACCCCAAGAAAAAGCACCAGAACTAATGCATTCTCTTGATAATCCAAGCAATCCTGAAGCAAGCCCAAAGCAAGCAGATATCTTCTGAGGTGAAAGCTCCAAAGCAGAACGAAAAAGCTCAACTGCCTGCAGCCAGTTGTTCAGAAATAAATTACTAAAGAATTACTTCAATATTGGTCAAGCATATTAGATACTTCTTGATATAAGTAACAGCAAGATACAAAGCATCGTATTTCTTTTGTAAAAGAACTTGAAAACAGTCAGCTGTGCAGATGTGTGAATAAACAATTTTGTCAACATTTGTGTAAATGATTTTTTCAACTAGATTTAACATAATATATGAGTTTAAATTGTAGTTCCAGAAAACAAGTCAAAACTTGGATCCTGTATGCTAAACAATTGCAGAAGACTGGACAGGGCCATTAGGGTAAGAACCTTCTCATTATAGCTGCTTTGGCTCTTGGATGTAAGAAAACCCCAACTTATGATGATTTTAATTTACAAAGTAAGTTAGGCATGGAAGAAAAGGAAAATTTTACAGTCTAGGACCTATTGAGCCAAATAGCCAGTTCTCAATGTGTTGGTCCACAAGATTAACGTTTGCAACATTACAGCCCTCTCATCAGGATGGCATGTGATTTCTGCCTCATCAGTCAACCAGCAGAATCATAAAGGTGCTCAATCGAAATGCTCAAAGAAGTAATCGGGGGCTCAGTTGAAGACAATCAGCCAGTTTTTCTTGGAACTTTTTGGATGATTCTTGGCAGTCTGAAGACATCACGATTTTCATGGGGACTAAGATGAAGAGTTTTGCTCTAGATCAAGGAAACTCCATTCCATTTAGCCAACACCAAAACTCTTTTTTTTACTCAAAATCATTTGTCCAAAATCAACTTTTCACAATCAAAACCTATTTATATCAATTCCAAACTTAACAAAATCACTTCTATTGCAAGATTATACTCCAATCTTTCCAGAATGCCACTTCATGACGCAAAGTACCCAACAGATCGCATTTGGCAAGTCTCATAGAACACTGCTTGAAAAGCGTGTTTTATAGGTGCATTTTGTAAGAACGTTTTGCTAGCAGGTTTATGTGACACATTTTGCCAGCGGGTTTCGCATTTCACGCATAATTCTACTTTCTTGCAACACAAGTTAGCTTTGATCTAATGCTAGCCCTTCATTAGAATCTGATCATTCAACCATGCAAATGGACCATGAAACCATATGACTTACATACTATCTGCACATTTGCCACTCAGATCTATAAAATCCACTTCAGACTTGATTTCTAGCAAACCATTCATCCAATGGCTCCAAATCTACACACTTTTCTCTAAATAAGCCTCCACTCCTTCATTCGAAGGGATTGGCAAATTATTCCACAACCAAAAAGAGAGGGAGAGCAGAAGCGACATTAGCAAACTAGCGGTGGAAGCCATTGATGGAGTTTTTCCTTCTGTCTCTTTATCTCCTACATCAATCAAATCCACAAGCATTCAAATCCAACAACTTTCAAGAACATCCATAGGGCAATTCACCATTGGAGTTTCCCCGCAAGCTTGGAGAGGAACAACGTCTCCACAAGATAGGATTCACCACCTACTTGCTTGTAGTAGGCTGTTTCTTCTTAAGTTCATGTTTTAATGCCATATTTCTATCTCTCACCTTGTTTTTAATAAAATTCAGTAAATATATGAATGCTTGTAGCTCATAAATCCATGAATTATGCTCTTAATTGCTAGGATTATGTTTGTAATCATGTCATGGTTCTTTTCCAATTTGTAATCCATGCTTTGGCCACCAAGTGAGTGATATATGGTTGTTCCTTTGGAAGGTTATGTTGATGGGTTCATGTATTAAATGCTTTACTTGTTGAATTCCATCTCATGTTGCTACTTGCTCTGTTTATGTGCCACAATTCTTTTACCTTTCTTTGGTCAATGGAGTGGAATGATGTGGATTGGAGGCCTAAAGCTCATCTTCATGAGTAGGGTGTAAACGGGTCAAGTTAGAGTAGGTCAAAGGTAAATACCTACCGCTTCCAAACAAGTAGAATGTGATGACCAACAGGTAAATAGGTTATGGGTAGAAAATATGTCTACCCTTACCAATTTCAAACAGATCAGGTTGAAGCAACCCACATACAGCCCTATTCATGAGGCTCATCATATGAGCACTTCCATAGTTTGGTGTCATTGTTAAAAATTTCAACCGTGTCGGATTTAAAGGTCGTCAACACGATATCAGGGTATATTTTCAGAAATACAATGTTTTGTACCTGCATCATGTGTGTACCGAATTGTGTCAACTTATCATATTTTTGTGTGGCGACTCACCCATGTCAACCAACATGGGTGAATAAAAGGCCAAAATGCCCAATACTTCATCCTGTTGTTGGCTGCTACCTACTGGTTGCTGCCATTCATGCTCTCCAATGGTGTTGGCATGCTGTGCTACTCTTGTTGCTGCTCTCCGATGGTGCTACATGCCATTTGCTGCTGCTGTTGTTGTTCCAGAAAAGGGAAATAACAGCCATTTAAACTCCATTTAAATGTTTTTTTACATGACACCGTTTTTTACGTAAAAACAGCCGTACTTTAATATAATGTTAATGACCTCTCGTCATTAACATAATTTGATTATCTAGGTATTTATTTGTAAACTTACGCTTGTCACTTGTTTAGTTTTTTAATTTATGTTTTTGAATTATTATGATTAAATGATAATTATACGCTCAGAGTCGAATAATAGTTACAAGTGTTCAAGTTATGTTTTTTGAATTAAATTATTTGTGTTTAAATAATAGTTCCATATATTTAAGTAATTTATTGAATGTTGTTGGTTATATGCATGTTACATTTATTTTTAATTTTATTATTTTAATTTCAACTACCTTTTAATTAACACCCCCCCAAATTTAAACTCATGTTTTTCCAAAAAACGTTAATTAAAATCCCATTTGAACTCCAACTTTTCCTTAAAAAAAGGCGTTTAGAATTTCCATCCCCATAAAGCTTTTTTTTTGGTTTTTGTAAAACATTTACTGTTGTGCTCTTTGGCAGTCTTTGCTCCAACCATCCTTCGACGACTCCTGTTTTGTGGTTGCTGGCCTATTGTTGTGCTCTTTGGCAAGTAATGCTCTGACCTTCATCCTCCTCGTTTGTAATGTTGTTGTGCCCTCTGGCCTTCGCCTCTCTTGTTGTCGTTGTCTTCTTCTCCAGTGGTGTTATTCTTCTACATGGTACTAAACTTATACAAAGTTAGTCTTGTGAGGATTCTTTAAATTGAACATTTATTAAGTATTTTTAAGTATTTTTTATACTTCAACATGTTTGTATTAAGTGTATGTAATATTTGAATATGATACATGTCTAGAAATTAAATCTAGGTAATCCTAGATGTATATTGTTAGAGGAAGAGAGTGAAAGAGAGATGAATTATTGATGGGTAAGGCTACACACATATATATAAGGATGGATATAAATAAATATCTAATTATCCTATTACATGTAAACAATACCATACAATAAATCTAACACTCCTCCTCAAGCTAGAGTATATATATCTATCATGTTCGAAAATCAGAAAGCCTAACACTATGTCCTTTTGTGAAAATATCTGCAAATTGATTAAAAACCTGCATATAAGGAGTAGAAATAATCTTCTTGATCACCATGTCTCAAACATAATAACAATCCACCTCTATATGTTTGATATGTTCATGAAAGATTAGATATGCTCATGTAACACCTCTATATTGTCACAATACATAGACATGGACACATCAATGAAAAAATCAAACTCTGTCAAGAGTGAACGAAGCTACATCATCACACAAGCGATCTGTGTCATGGATCAATATTTAGATTCAACACTAGATCTAAAGGTAACATTCTATTTCTTACTGTGTCAACAAAGTTACCTCTAACATAAGAGCAATAATCAAAAGTAAACTTCTAATCTCCTCTATCCTTTATCCCCTACACAGCCAGAGTCTAAGTATGCCTCAATACACAAGTGATCATTTTTCCTATAAACCAGTTCTTTAACTGGAACTTTCTTAATGTAAGATAGCACTTATAAAGTTCCCTACCAATGTACTGTCCTCAACTCATACATAAACTAACTGAGTACACAAACAATATATGCAATATCTCGACGTACGACAATTTAGTAAATCAACTTCCTAATTAGCGCTTGTATATGCCAATATCTTCCACAAATGGTAACGAGCTATTTCAAAAGTCTAAACTCTGATCAAACAAAATAGTCTCTCACCTGTCACCTACAAGAGGTCTAATGTATATTTCCTTTAATGTCATCTTGTCCTTAGTGTAAGCAAACTTAATGTCCAAAAAATACTTAAATCTATCCATATCTTTTGTAACAAAATATGCCTACAAGTAGTCATTTGTCTCCTGAATGCCTATAATATCACTACCAGAATGTCATCCACATATACAACAAGTATCACACAATCGTTATCTATCCGTTTATAAAAAACTAAGTGATCAACAACACAGCACTGAAAGCCACTAGCAATAATAATACTACTAAATGCTTCCCTGAGCAACATACCCAAGAAGTTACTTTATAAATACATGTTCTGTAAGATCAAGCATTCTTCACATCCAATTGCTTAACTCGTAGGATTCATTGATAGCAATGGAAAGAATGACCTATATAGAGTTCAGTCATGCTACTGACGAAAAAGTCTCTACATAGTCAACTTCATCCTCTTAAGTGAATCCACGTGCTACTAAATGAACCTTGTACCAATCTACCATGCCGTCAGACTTGTACTTGACAGTAAACACTTATCAACAAGTGACTATATTAGTCTCTATAGATCTAAGAAGCAAATCCCATGTGCCACGTGACAATAATGCTTAAATCTCTTCATCCATAACTACCTTCCATTGAAGTAGCAAAAGAACCTCTTGATAGTTCTTGAGAAGTGATTAAATGGACAATCCAAAGGCATGGAACGTAGAATGACGTTTATCTATGATAACAAAATTTAAAATAAGGTGAGCAATGGTGGCAAGTGTACCTTTCCGAAGAATAATCGACATCTTAAGGTTTGTACATGGCAAATCAATAGGCGTTTAAGAAATAATAGCTGGAGGTGATAGAAGAGGTTGTTGACATCAATAACATACCTACAAAGGAAAAGGCGCTTCTTTTTCCATAATAGTAGAGTCAACAACATCAATATCACAACATTCCACTAAAGAGAGCAAAGGAATACTCTCTGACAAAGAGTCAACACATTCAAAGAAACGCTAAGTCTCAAAGAAGATGACATCTGTAAACACAATATACTACGTGATGAAAGGAATAAAACACATATACCCTCGATGAGTACGAAAGTATCCAACAAACACACATCAAATAGACTGTAAAGCCAATTTATCAAGATTTGGAATCAAATCCTAAGTAAAAGTAACATAACCAAATATTCGTGGAGAAAGAGAAAAGATCTCCATGCCTAGACATAACTATCATAGTGGAATCTCCTCCCCTAAGCGATATAAACAGCATACGACTGATGAAATAAAAGACAGTAAGAATCGCATACGACCACAAATACTTGAGAACATGCATCTCAAACATAATAAAACAAACTACATCCAAAATACATCGATATTTACGTTCAACAACACCAATTAGTTGAGATATGTGTAGACAAATGGTTAAATGCATAACACCCAAAGACTCACAGTAACTTTGAAGACTCATTTAAGAAAATTCTAAGGTATTATTAGTGCGAAGAACTTCACACTTTGGGAGTAACAGAATATTCATTTATTGTTTCTATAAAAAACATTTTTGACAATATCAAAGACACTGACTCTATCCTTTAACAAATAGACCCGTGACACATACAAGAAATCTTCAATAAATACAATATAATATTTATGACTAGAAACAAAAGATGTCCTAATTAGGCCCCACACATCACAATAAAATAACTCAAAAACACTCTTACTACAAATAAGACAAAGACCACGAAAGATAGCATGCTAGTGTTTACCGAACTCACAAGACTGATAATCAAAAGAAAAAACAGATATCCAAGAAAATGCCTACTACAATTTCTAATGAGAGGAGTAACTCAAGCGACGATGCCAAATGAGTGATGTTTCTACTGTAGATGCCAATGACGCGAGTCCTCAAGGTAGTTCATCTTTAACCAGTAGGTAAACACCTTTGCTCCGTTCATATCCCAAACTAATCCCCTTCTCCGTCTGTAGATACTCAAAAATACAGTGAAAGACTGAAAGGGAAACAAAACTCACATAACAAAGTAATTTTTTGGTAATAACACTAATGAACAAAAGGTTAATTAAAAAGTCAAGGACATAGAAGACTTTGTCTAATGTCAACTGTGACATAGCACAAATAGTACTTTATCCAGATACACGACAAGTCTTACTATCAGCAATAGCAACAGATATAACTAAGATAGGCAGATAAAAAGGTCAATAGTACAAGTCATGTAGGATAATGCTCCCAAATCAATAATCCAAGAGCTACACTTAAGGGCTAATGAAGCAAATATACTTGAGATAGAGGTAATAACATACAATGCCATAACAGTAGAGGATTGACGTTCTCAGAACTAAAAAAACTGAACATACTCATCCTAAGATAGGGTCATGGTATTAAATGTCTACGCGTGTCACCGAAATTTCTCAGACACGTGTCTTATTTTCAATTTACCGACATAACTCTGACACGATATCGAAATGGAAGTTTTCTGAACAAATATAATTTTTTTTTACCGTGTTTCCACTGACACAATTCTGACATATCGATATTTCCCCGACATGTGTCTATTTTTCAACTTATCGAAATCCGACACGAAATCGACATTTAGAACCATGGATAGGGTCACCATCGAAGTACTAGCAATAAGAGTATCTACAGATGAAGTGCTCTATGTCTTAGTAGAGACCTATGCCTGACCTGATCTCCCAAACTTCTCCTAATAGTAGTCTGATCTGTGGTTCGTCCGACCACAATGCTCACACAACAGACAACCTTAACTATTTGTACGTCCAGATAACCCTTCTCCGCTGAATTGCTACCATAAGCACGAGTAGAAGTCATGACAAAGTGATTTGAAGTGTAAGTGAAAGTACCAGTGAAGATGTGCAGAACTCGAAACAAAGTGATCTCAAAATTTAGAACGGAATCGGTGCCAAGAATGTCCCCGAAGGTTCGAACTAAAGACGAGAACTCCAAACTCAAACCAGAAAGGTACGTTACAACAGCTAACTCCTCACAATATCGACGTATAGTAGTAACATTAGATGTCTGACACACATCAAACTCATCTAGAAGAGCCCAAAGGGTAGCAAAATGATCCTAGACTGAACTATCTCTCAAGTACAGTGTGAAGTTCTACTTATATATCTCAAATACAAGGGAAATGCTCTTCTCATATCTATACATCTGCTTCAAAGTATCCTAGATTTTCTTTATTGGCTATAGAATGATCACACCATGTGCAACACTTAGTTCTATACTATTTACCATCCAAAAAGCTATTATTGAGTCATTGGCGTACCAATTTTCATATACACTATCCTTTACATCAGAAGGTGATTGTATGAGGTGCTTGATCTTACGATGTGCAGCAATGAAAGTATGGAAATTCTGTACCCACAACAAGTAGTTCTTCTCATTTAATTTTTCAAAGGTTCCACTTAGGTTTTTAATAAGTAATTCCTTAGAAGCCATGGCTATTCTCGAAGAAATTTGTCAAGCAAGACATGTCCAAAGTCAAATAGTTGATATCCACTAATGAAATAGTCCTAAAAAGTAGAAAAAAGGACCACTGAAAGACCCAAGACAGTCTTATAGGAGAGACACAGCCCGTCTCATAAGCTGCTCAACAGTAGAAGCCACCCATCAGCTTGTCGGTGGTAGAAAAAGGGACAACTGACCTAACCAGTAGTTGTAGGAGAGAAGAACAGCCCTTCGACGGCCTGACTAGGGGCAAGAGGAGGCCTAAAAGAAAAGATTCAGAACCTGTGGTTGAGACATCAGGATAAAAGCCTTATGGCTAGAAGAGAAGGCATCTTAGCAAAGAAGGGAAAATTCTGCTAGATCTTGTTCTATCCGTAGTTATTGAGGCGCCTGCCTAAGCACCAAGGGACCAGCAACCTGTTAGTGTTTAAATGCCTAGCTTTTTACTGATTTAACTGGATTTTTGTCGGATCCAGGTTTAATAAGGAGAAACCAGGGATCTATATTTAGATGTTAATGTGTGTGTGTCTGTCTTTTATAATGATTGTTTGATGTTAACTTTTGCTTTTATGGTCTTTAATTCATTAAATTTTATTATTATCTTGCCACTTTTTTAATATTCTAATGTTATTTAGTCATTTCAATGTTTAATTGAGTTTTGAATGGATGTATCACTAAATAATGGCATATAACAACATATAATAGCAAGGGAAAAATCAAGAATATATGTTTTTTTCTTTATTTTTTTAATGGCACCTAGGCAATCAAGGCGCCCCAACTTTATACCTGCATGCCTTGGCACCTTAATAACCTTGATTCTATCCAATCTACCCCCTTTTCCTCCCTTATCTTTCTTCTTGAAGATGTTGCAGCCAAAATCAACGGTATTACATAAGTCCTTGTGGGCTTGTGATGCAGTTGACAACTGAGCATATCCTCAAGGGTGTGTGCCCAGTAACAATGGAAATATGTGCATAGATCAATTACTTAGGAGGCCTTGCGTGTCTGACATTGATAAATCAATTACCCACTTCTGACATTGATAAAGACAATTATCTAATACTTGGTAGGTGGATTTGGAGGCTACCAGCAGGGGAGGAAAGATTTTGATGCCGTTTTTTTAGCGGTGGAAGACTTTGATGACAGGTCGTTTATTAATCCTATAAGGTTGATGTGTTTGGTGAGAGACATAGTAGGTGGAACAATAAATGCTCAGCCACATGGAAAGGCAATCATAAGTGCAAAAACAATGTGAAGAACACATTGGTGTCAGGTCGTTCACTAGCACTATGCCACTATCACATGGTCCTTGAAAGACAGGGCCAATACTATTGAACGTGCTCTTAAACTTCCTTTGGTTTTTAAATTTTGGATTCCTCATAAATATGGCGGTAGGTCTCCCAAACTCGTCACAGTTTAAGAGAAGAGGCCACAAAATTTTAACAATATGGTTGCTCTCATTTCTGAAGTCAGAATTTACACAAAAGGGAATGATGAAAGAATTTGGTTAGGCATGGAAGCTTCACTGTGAAGAGTTTTTATTGTGAGAGTTGCAATGGAGATATTAATAGTTAGAATATAACATATATATTATATATACATATGTATATATATATATATATAGAGAGAGAGAGAGAGTGTGTGTGTGTGTGTGTGTGTGTGCACGTGCGCGTGTGCGTGTGTGTGTGTGCACGTGTGTGTGAATGATCAGGTAAGGTTTTGTCCTATGTAAGATAAATAAAACCCTTAATCTCAACCATCTATCTTCATCTCACTAACTATCATTTAAATGATAATAATTTAAAAGAATTCAATTAAATAAAAAAGTAGTTACGATAACAATCCTTTTATTAAATCCACTATAAAATGCAAATCCAACAATTGAAAATTCAAAACCCTACTTATATTAAGTAGGGACGAACCCTATCAAAAAATTAGTCTATATACATGCATACATAGATATATATATGTATATACATATATATATATAGATAGAGATATATATATATATATATATATATTTATGTCGATGTTGCAAAAGTATAATTGATATTGATGTTGCATGAAGTCCAAGTATTCACTGGCTTAGCATTGAACGATAGAATCTCAAACAAATGTTGCAGAAAACTGGTCTCCAAAGGCTGATGATCATTGCGAAGTGCAAATGTTGGGTATCAAGCTGTCCAAAAGTTGATGCTGATTTAAAGAAGACATCTTTTTTAGATATCACAAGCGCAAGATTACAATTCACACACTTTCAATTTCTTATGAAAAAAAATTATATCCATGAGAAATAACTAGGAGAGATGGAGTGGTTTGTTGCCAATTGGAGGCGCACTACATTTTCCATAAATTTTGAGGGATAGAGTGCTTCACTTAGTACATGAAGGAAATGTGGATTGTGAGGCTCGATTCCTTTGAGTTGTTATAATGTTGAAATTGAGCACTCCTACCCATTGACTGTCACGAGGAATGTTCAGGCTGTGTTGTGGTCTTGTGGACAAGTGGGACTGACAGTCATTGCCACCTACTTGGCTCGATAAAGAGGTGACCTGAAACTTCCATGGCAGTACCAAATGGTCCAGAAAGAAGGAGAGAAGAGGTGAAAAGGCATCTTTCTAAGGGATAACTCTCGCATATAAGGACGATGAAGGGGAAAAAAACTCTTATTAGGGTAAGCACAAGCTCCAATCTTGTATGTGGATGCCCTTGTACCAGGCCTCCCTTGCCTTGTAACAATGACCCTTCTACTAGTCTTCGACCCCATTGTCCTTTACCCATTTATTTTGAGGATATGGAAAATGAAGATATACAGTATCTTCCATGGAACTGCCAATTTAGGAAGATAATTGTCAACAGCTTAATTACTCTTCATGAAGCTCAACTAGAAGTGCCTTTTTCAACTTCCTGAAGTGTTTTTTTTCAGTGTTAAAATGTGTAGGATAACATAACTACCTCCATTTGTAGCTTTGTAACCTAACTCGACAATGTCATCAATAAAAATGATATCCCACAGTCCCACCTGATGTCACCAAGGTGGCCCACCTCCTCATCTCAAGACACCAAGCTAGGCCATGTGGAGGGGTATCATCTCAGTGCCTAATTCGACTGATTGCCTCAATTGCCTAATTTCCTGAGATATCCCAGTTGGCTGAACGCCTCCGAAACCGTAGTTGCTTGATCACCTCAGTTTTATATGATGCCTCATTGGAAAGGAACATTTTGACTTCCATCAACCACCTCCAACATTTTCCCATTTTTCTTACTATTCCAACAGTCCAACCATGATTCTCTTACATTTTTTTAGTTTTTTTTTTTTGGCTTATAGAAAAGACCATAGTTCTAGTTTTAATCACTATTTTTAGCATTAGACACCTTTTTGAGTTTTAACCATTTTTACTTCTCTACTTTAAGTGAAAATGTGTCATTCAGCAATCACTTGGTGTTTCACACTTAATACTCCCCTGTCAAGTTGAAACATATATATCTATCATATCCAACTTATTACAAAGATAATTATAAATCCTAGTACTAAACCCTTTAGTGAAAACATCAGCGCATTAATCAAGCGACTTGATATAAGAAGTAAACAAGACTCCTTACATCACCTTCTCATGAACAGAGTGACAGTCCACCTCAATATGTTTGGTACGTTCGTAGAAAGTGAGATTATTAACAATGTAAATAACCGTCTAGTTGTTACAATACATGAGCATAGGTGAAGGAGTAGAAAGACCCAAACCAGTCAGAAGTGAACGAAACCATATCATCTCGCAAGTAGTTTGAACTATAGATCTACACTTAGCTTCTGCATTGAAGCGAAAGGCAACATTTTGTTTTTTGTTGTGCCATGTAACAAGAATGTTTCCAACATATGTGCAATATCCAGAGGTGGACTTCCTATCTCCTCTATCTCCAACATAATCAGAGTCTGAATAGACTTCTATCTGTAGATGACTATTCTTTTTATAGACTAAACCTTTGCTTGAAGTCTTCTTGATGTAAGCCAGCATCCTTAAAACTACTAATCAATGTAGCATTCGTGGTCCTTACATGAACTAATTAAGAACACCTACAAAGTATGCAATATCAGGACGAGTAACAATAAGATAAATCAACTTTCCTATCAGTCTCCTGTATCTGCCAACACCCTTTAATAGAGGTGAAGAGGTATCCCAAAAATCCAAACTCTGATCCACAAGAATGGTCTCATGTTTGCACCCCAAAAGTCCAGTCTCCTGCAAAAGATCCATAGTATACTTTATCTGTGATAGGATCATCTGTCTCTAGCAAATGCAAACTCAATACCTAAGAAATACTTAAGTCTTTCCATGTATTTGGCGACAAAGTACTTCTGTAAATAATCTTTTATCTCGTGAATACCAATAGTATCACTTCCTGTTATCAGAATATCGTCCACATAGACAGTTAACAAGACACAGCCATCCTTTGTTCATCTGTAGAAAACAAAGTGATCCACCACACAACGGCAGAAACCACAAGTAGATACAATACTACTTAACTTCTCAAACCAAGCTCATGGATTTTGTTTCAGTCCATAAATTACTTTCTTGAGCAGGCACACCTAATTTTCCTCCTAAGCAACATAACCTAGAGGTTGCTCCATATACACTTGCTCGAACAAATCACCATACAGAAATACATTTTTGACGTTTAGTTGGTATAGATTCCACGAGTTATTTATAACCATTAACAAAATGACCCTGATGGAGTTTAATCTGGCAACAAAAGAAAAGATCTCAGTGTAATCAATGACATATTCCTGTGTGAATCTCCTAGCAACTAACCGAACTTTGTATCGATCCACCGTACCATCTACCTTATACTTTATAACAAACACCCATCTACAAGTGACAACATTGGTTTGCTTTGGTGTAGATACTAGTGTCCATGTTCCACAAGTTCTCAGTGCTTGCATTTCATCGTCTATAGCTACTTTCCATTGAGGTACTAGATTTGCCTCTTAATAGTTTCTAGGAATAGATTTAGAAGAAATAGACAAGGCAAATGCACGAAAAGAAGAACGAAGTCGCTCATAACTCACAAAATAGGATATAGAATGTGCAATAGATAAAATACACGTACCTTTCCTGATGACAATTGATAAATCAAGGTCAACAGGTGACAGATCTGCAAAGGATGAAGAGGGATTGATACTAGGAGGACGTGACCGTCGTCGATATACCTGTATGGTGTCAAATACCTCTGTTTCTGTAGTAGGCGCATCAATAACATTCATCTCTCCAATCTCAACTACAGATAGTAATGGAACATTATTAGGAACAAAAAAGGTACTATCAAAGAAACTTTGACTCTCAAAGAAGGTGACATCAACACAAACAATGTATTTCCTAGTGGCAGGAAAATAACAACGATAACCACGCTAAGTACAAAAATAACCAACAAACATACACCTAATAGATCTTGGAGCAAGTTTGTCCAAATTGAGAGTCAAGTCCCGAATAAAAGCAACACAGCCAAACACTGAGATAAAACTAAGTGGTGTAGACGACATACTAGGAGTAAGAGGAAAGAGATCAACACTAAGATAAAACCTATGCCAAGGAATATCCCCACCAAGTGGTGTAAACGACATACGATTGATGAGCTACACAACAGTGAGAACAGCATCAGACCACAGATACTTGAGAACATACATATCAAGCATAAGAGACCGAGCAACATCAAATATGTATCGGTGTTTACGCTCAGCAACTCTATTTTGTTGAGATGTATGAGAGCAGGAGGTTTGCTGTAACACACCTAAAGATTCACAGTATTGTCTAAGACTTGTCTGAGTGAATTTTAAAGCATTGTCAGTGCAAAAAACTTTAAGATAAATAGAAAACTGATTCTTTATTTCCATGAAAAATTTCTTAACTGTTTCAAATACACCGACTCTATCCTTCAACAAATACACCCAAGACACGAGAAAAATCATCGACAAACACAATATAATATCTATAACCAAACACTGAAGTAATTCTGACTAGACCCCAAACATCACAATGAATAAATCAAAATGACACTTACTCTTAACTAGACGTAGACCTCGAAAGGTAACACGATGGTGCTTACATAACTTACAAAGACTCACACTAAAAAGAAAGCACAGACAACCAAAGTAGAGCCTGCTGAAGTTTCTGATGAGTAGGATGGCTCAACCGACAATGCCATGTGAGGGATAAATCATCTGTGGAAGCAAGAGTTGCAAAGCCTCAAAGTATCTTATTTTTAACTTGCAGATAAACTCCTTGATCTTTGTCACGCTCCAAACCAATCTCTTCTCCGTCTACAAATCCTGAAAGGTACAATGAAAAGGGAAAAACATCACACAACAGTTTAATTGTTTAGTAAGGAAGTTAATAGACAAAAGGTTTACAGAAAATTCAGGTACAAAAAGGACTTTATCTAAGATTAACTAGGACGTAGCACGAACAATACCTTACCCAATTACCTTATAGATCCGACCATTAGCTATAGAGACAAACCTAATGTCAAATAGCTTAGAGAGGTGAGAATAAAGGTCACGACTACCTGTTATGTGAGAAGATGTTCCTGCATCAATGATCTAGGAACTGCCCCTAGAGGCAACTAAACCAGATGTACCTGAGGTAAAAGCAGTGACATGAGATGCAACAGCAGGTGTAGATTGAGTCTCTCTGTACTAAAGGAGCTATGCATACTCCTCCTGAGATAAGAGTCACTGACTGAGCACGAGTGGAAGAAGCATCTACAGGCGTTTGAGTCACCTCTGTAAAGACTTATGCCCACTCTGGCTTACCAAACTTTTCCCAACATCTGTTTGACCTATGGTTAGTACGATCACAATGCTAACAGGAGATCCGACCTTTAGTATCACCTCGTCCTCCGCCTCCTCTACCAAAATTACGACCACGGCCACGACCACGAACAGTCATAGTAGAATGATCAACAGTGGGAGCAGTAGTAGCAGGCACACCTATAGAAACACGTAAGACTGGCAAATGTGCTTTCCAGACTTGGAGTAGAATCAACATCAAGAATCTGGCCTCGTATCTGAGAGGAGATATCTAGGTTAAATCCAGAAAGATAGGCAGCCACAGCAAGCTCCTCTCTGTATCGATGCATGGTAGTAATATTAGAGATAAGTGGTTGATACAAGTCAAGCTTATCCAGAAGTGCACGAAGTGCTCCAAAGTGATCTAGACTGAACTATCATCCATCTTCAAGGTAAAGATTCGCTCGTATACCTCATAAACCTATGAAATGTTCTTCTCATAACCATACATTTGTTTGAGAGTCCCAAATTTTCTTAACAGGATGAAGAACCATAACACTATGGGCAACTGTGGGTTCCATACTATTCACCATCTAAGAGACAATGACTGAGTCATCAGCAAACCAATCTTCATACGTATTATCCTTTGTATCCAGAGGTGACTGAGTCAGATGCTTGAGTTTGCAGTGTGCAGCTAAAAACGTCTCAAAACTCTATAACCACTTTTCTAAGGTACTGCTCAAGTTCTTGACAAGCGATTCGCAAGAAACCATGATGAATGTAAGAAATCAGATCTTAAATAAGACTGAAATTCAATAACGGGTGTCTCCAATAATCAAGATACAGACGGAGAACACAAATCACAAGTAGTAGTAGTAAAGAAACATAGAATACGCTAGAAATACGTAGCATACAGTAGTAGTAGGGCCATCGAATCCTCACCGGTGGTAGTAGAGTTGATCTTCTATACTCTGTTTACATACGGATGTGAATAGGGGGTAGGTGGTAGTAGAGTTGATCTTCTATACTCCGTTTACATACGGATGTGAATAGGGGGTAACGGCGAGAGCCGTCACAAGAAAAGGAGGGGCTGATGTAGCCTCACCGAACAAGCCTTGGGAGGGCCTGTCGGCAGTGACGAGGGCTTACCAAGGGGCCAGCGGCAACAAGGAGGACCGTCGGAGGTTGGAGGAGAGCCGTCGGAGGTCAAGCAGGCTCCGACAAGGCTGAGTAGAGGCGTTGGAGGCTGGAACAGCAAAAAACGACGTAGATCAAGCTTCCTGCAGGGCTACCGGTGAGATTCCAGTGACTAGACGGCCGGCGAAGGTGGCTGAAGGCAGCGACCGGCAGCGGAGGTGGCCGGAAATGGGTGGTGGGTGGTGGGTGGTGGAAAGGCTAGGGTTTCTTCCTGTACTCTAGTACCATGTGAGTTTAGGAGAAAAACAATGAAATTAATTATCTATTAGGGCTAAAAGTACATATATATATGGTAGTACAATAAATGGATCCTTAGTTGGATATCCAAATACCCAATAAGACTTAACATAGGACTTAACATGCTGTATTTTATAATTTCCCCTCATTTCAGTCAGGCTAGACCCATGTCGTTTGACTTGAACTTCAAGTATTTTGGAGGCTTGTCACATTGATATTACCTTTGGTCTTAATAACTTTGATCCTACCTTCACTTTCAAAAGAAAAATCCTATTCTAACAGCTGTTAAGCCATCCACAGTAACACCATACACAGAATAGCTACTGTTAAAATTCATTTGACATGCAGTTTTGGATTCCCGACCACAATCTATGGAGTCCCATACGATTAAATATATAGTTGGGTTAAGCAGCAGAATAAAAGTTATATTCACATTTCACAAATAAAGGCAAACACAAGACGTAGATGCTAATTGCCAAACTAACAATTCTATTTCCAGAAAAGTTAGCCATTATGCAGAAAAGAAATAAATTTCCAAAACTGCTCACACACAAAAAGGCAAAGGCACAAGATTAATGATGAATAGAAATAGATTATCAGCCAATAATATTAAGTAATGTCATGAATCAAAATAAAGACCTTGCAAATTCTTAAAAATAAACTGGTTAACCAACCATTTTTACTTGTCTTGGTGAATATTCTTTCTAGTCTTTAATAGATACTCATTCACGTTTGCAATGAAGTTAAACTTACCTTGCTAAAAGAACCAAGCATCAAAAGAATGCACCCACTCTCAACTAATGCAAATACTTTACAACTCTCCAACTCAATAGCTCGTCCATAAGACTGTTGAAAATGTTAGAAAGGAAGGGTTGTAAAATACATGAATCATGTGCTCTTTAAACAAAAAAGGGGTATTGTTTACTATTTGGTTCAATCTTTATCTCTAAAGTTTGATAATAACCAATGCCAATTTTCAAGGAAAAAGATATATAGAAGTAGCAACTAAAATTACCTTTAATGCAGCTGTGAGCATGCCTATACGTTGATACGCAAGACCAAGAGCCTAAGGAAATAAATATGGCTGATCAGAACAAAAAAACTGAAACAAATACTACCAAGTAATCTAACAAACAAGAAAACCTACTTCCCATAGATCTGCGCATGCTGGATAGCCCCTCATAGCATGCTGCAGACTCTGCACTGCCTCTGGCCACTTCTTTTGATGAACCTAAAAACAATGTCTCATGGTTTTATAGATGGCTCCCTCTCAATGAGCATGTCATGCACACCATCTTCGATTCCGTGAAAATATCTCCGGAAAATCAATCATATACCTGCAAGTACCCTAATCTCCGGAAAGCCCAAAAGGCCCTTGGAGACTTCTCCGAGGCTTCTCTACAAGCAGAAACCTCCAAGCTCTCTTTCCCCTCCGCATCCAACATATCGCACAGCCCCTCCTGCAAAAATATATTATTCCAATCAAACCAAAGAAGAAGAAGAAGCCAAACAAGGCGGAAACTTTTCCTCAGAAATCCACTCACGCCAGCTTCGAAATCATCGGGACTAAGAGCAACCGCCCTCTGGTAGCACTTGGTCGCCCTCCGCGTGTCCACCGAAACCGTGCTGTAGTAGTGCCCGAGGTACCTGAAAGCCGCACCATTGCTGGGGTTGAGCTTGGCAGATATCACAAAGTGCTCCACTGCCTTACCCTTCAGCTCTTTGGACTCCTCCTCCTCCTCCTCTTCGCCCTTGTTCCACAACAGTCGCCCCTGAAAACAAAATCAGGAAAAAATTCAACAAAAATGGAACCAACCAAGAGCTTCACACATCAACTCAAGCGAACATGGATTACTTGCAAGAGCAGCGATTCTCACCAGTTCGAAGTGGCGGGACGGGTTGTCCTGATCGGAACGTAGGGCTTCCTGCGCGTCTCCTTCCCTTCTCTCTTCCATGTGAGAGACGGAGGGAGGATCGCGGCGGGGAGAAGGAAAGTCGGGGACGGGCGGAAGAAGAAGCTACTAGAAAGAACTACAGGGGTGTAAAGTAAAAGTGGCAGAAGAAACTAAATTGACCGGTTTGGTCGGCTAACGATGAACCGAATCTAAATTATTTTAAATAATTTTAGATTTACATCTAATTCAACCTCAATATATACCTAATCCAACCTGTGATGTATAGGACCGGATCGAGCTGACTTATTAGCCTAAAAAATGCTAGGCTTCGATGGACCTATACCGAGTCAACCGGGCTCGCCAGCAAAAATGGATTGAGTCGGGCCAGGTTGTGGATGAAATATCCTCAACCCTGCACGATCCACAGTCTAATTATGGATTGGTCTATGGATTTTTAAATTTAAAAAAATATTTATTATTAAATAATTAAGATATAAATTAAAAAGTTTAAAAAAATATTTAATATTTTACATTAATAATTAAATTAAAAAAATTATTTATTATTAAATAAATGAAATTTACATTAATATCCTATATACATAAAAAAACTTGAAATTTACAATTTTACATTTACATCAGATATTCTGATATTCAACGATTTACATTTTTTACATTTACAATTATTACATTAATATATATTAAAAAATTTACAAAAGAAATTTATTCATATTTTTTAATCTATAATAGAAGCTTTTGTTCCTGTTGAAGTTGTTGTTTCTTCGTCTTTTGTTCGTCGTTTAAGTTTAAATTTTGTAGACGATCAACTACATCGTACCAATCTTTAAAGCAAACATAAAGTTTATACATATTTTTTGATAATTTACATCTTCTATCACTTAAAACTCTTTTTCCTATAGAAAAGGCTGACTCCGACGCTACAGTAGACGCCGGAATGGGTAGTAAATCTTTAACCATCTTAGAAACTATAGGAAACCTAATAGTAGTACTAAACCACCACTTTAATACATCTAAGTTATCCATTCTAATATCACTAAATACAAACTTATACTTTAAATAATTTTATAATTCATTACTAGTTGTTGATTTTACATATTTTGTTTTTTTTCTTATTTAATCTACTCCAAAATGAACTATTACTACTACTATGTGATCCTACAAAATTAGTTGTATGTATACTAAAACTACTTTCACCATAATTATTAATATATTCTTCAAATAATGCATATAAGATTTCCTTAATTTTATTTTTATATCCATTTATTTTTTCATTTTGATTCATATTACTAAAAATATCATCCATAAGTACCATACAATTAACTAATCTATGCTTAGGATCCATGATTAAAACTAAGCATGACTACATTGAAAGCTCATCCTAATAACTATTATATATTTCTTCCATCATTTTAATAATATATTCAAATTATGAGAATTGTCTATATTGTTAAAAAGTATTTGTAATATTAAATAAATTAACTAAAATTAAAGAACTAATAGGATAATATTGACCAAATAATTGATTAGTTGTAGTATAAAATGGTTCTAAAAATATATAAATTACATTAGCATTATTCCAGTCTTCATCATTTAATAAATAATTAGATCTTGAATTATAATATGATGTAATTACGTTACTGTAAGATAAATATGAAGTTAACATATCATATGTTAAATTCCATCTATGCTAAACGTCTAATTTAAATTTTTTAGCTTTTATACCTTATTCTGCACATAAATATCTAAATTCTTGAAATCTTTTACCTGATGTTTGAATAAATAATATAGCTACTCTTATATTTTCTATATAAGGCAAAATACAATGTATACATTCTTGTACAATTAAATTTAAAATGTGACAACAACACTACAATGAAATAAATCACCATTTAATATAGGTTTTAAATTTCTTTGTAATATTCCTACTACAACATTATTATTAAAAGTATTATCAAAAGATATTGTATTAGTTTTATTATATATTTTAAATTCTTTAGTAATATCTTCTATAATATTTGTTATGGATTTTCCAGTATGTGGATGATCAAAAAGTCTAAAATCAATTAATCTTTTTTGTAAATTCCATTCTATGTCTATCCAATATGTTGTTAAACATAAATAAGGAAAATTATTTGAACCTGTCCAAATATCATAAGTTAGTGATATTTTACATAATAAACTAAAAAACATTCCAATTAAAATTTCTTTATCTTTCCTAAATGTTTTATAAATTATATTTTTAGTAATATTCATAAAATGACCTTTAAATTGTAGATTTAAATAATTTTGTACACAACTTTTAAATCTTTTATTTTCAGAAAAATTAAAAGATTGTTCATCTTGCACTATAAATTTTGTTACACCATATTTTACTTCTTCTATATTATATTTCTAATTAACTATTCCACTAGAACAAACATGTAATTTAGATTGTCTTAAGTCATCTTTATTATAGGTAGCTATACATTTTGTTAAATACCTAGCAATATAACCTACACCCCCAACACTAGGATAAGTATATCTTGAACCACAAGATTTACAATAACATTTATTTTCATTTATGGGATCTAGGGTTATATGTTTCCAAACTCATGAGCTTTGCTTCCTAGGTTTTTTAGTTCCTATAGAATGTGTTTGTGGGGTTGTTTTGGTTTAGAGTTGTTCTGACTCTTAGGTAGGGTCATAATCAGGGTCAGGGATTGCAACGATCCAAATTTTAAAAAGAGTGCTTTGGCTAGATAATTAAGATGAAATTCAGGCTTGTTAAGCTTTAGGGGTCCTAATGCCTAACGTGGGACTCGTTCTTAGTAGTGTCTGAAGCTTGGATTGTGGGTTTCTGACCTTTTGGTGTGGTGTGGTTCGGCTGTTGTGCTGGCCTTCATGGGAGTTTTGTGGGTTTCTCCTAGGCCATGGAGGTTTGGTGGCGGGTCCTTGGTGGCACGAGTCATGCGGATATGGGAAGTTACATGATTGGGTCTCGTGTTGTGCTTCTTTCCTTTTTTCTTTCTTTTCCTTTCTTTTCTTTTTTTTTCTTTTTCTTCGTCTTTTCTTTCTTTCTCTCTCTCCTCCCACTTGCCCCACCCACCCGTGCCTTCCTCTCCTCGTTCTTCTGCACTCTTCTTCTCCTCCTTCTTCATCAGAGGAGGGGACGAGAGAGGGAGAGATTTGAGAGGGGGATGAGAGAGGGAGATAAGGGGGAAGGGGAGATTTGGGAGGTGAAGAGATGAGGGAGGGAGATGAGAGAGAGGGAGAGAGATGCTCGGGAGAGGACTAAGAGATGAGGAGGAGGAGCCACCGCTATTGAGCCTGCCGCCACCATCGCAGGGAGAAGGAGAGAAGCTACTCGAGGCTGGGAGGAGGGAGGTGCGTCATTGTTTCGCCGTTCGTCGTTGCCGCATCTTTGGTGGAGGTATGCATCCTTTAAGTTTTCTTTTAATTTCCAATTTGATGTCTAGGAGTATGATAGTGCGAATTACATGTGTGTGGATGCTAAGAATGTGTTTAGGAATTTTTTTTTGAAGATTTATTGTGGCATTTATAGTCATTTATGGTAGTTGTTGGATTTAGGCCTTTTTGACCTATCTGTGCTTGAAAATCATATCTCCTTGTGTGGTGAATGGATTTCAATTTTGTTTATTGGGTTTGGGGGTAGACTCGAAGGTCTACAACATATATTTTGGGTGTAATTTTCGGTGGTTGTTTGGTGGGTCCAATCTTAGTTCCCACTTCAAGCGGAATTTGAGTCCTATGTCTGAGGTTGTCTGAATTCTGACAGAAAACTAAGAGTGCAGGTCGATTGCGTGGACCACATGCACAAGTCTGACAACAGTTTTGGCCCTTGGTCTAGGCTCTATTGGAACTCAGACAAGATTGCCTAGGGCGCGGGCCAGTCACATAGCCCAAATGCGCTAGTCGCTAGGGTTTCTGGGGTATTTTCCAAGGCTTTAATGGAATAAATGATTAAAATAACCATTAGAATAATTGTAGGATTTACCTAAAATTAATTAGCAAGATTCCACTTGGGGTGTGGGTAGAATAAAAGATGAAATGATTTAGAAATAATAGGTTCTTTCCCTAATTGGTTTGGACTGGACTTCAGGGATAATGATAGTATCCCTAGGTCTAGGGTTTGTGTGGTTTTGCATGCGGTGCACTGAATGGAGTATTCAGTGACACTGTCCCGGGTGTCTGAGCCGATCTGGTTGTGCTCCCGAGGGACATAAACTAGTAAGTGTCTTACACTTGGCGCCAGAGCATGGAGTTCTAGTTGCGTTTGCTTTACTGTTGATGTTTTCTTGGGTTGTGGTCGTGGGTTGAGCGTAGTGCTCGTAAACCCAGACTCTCCCAAAGTGCTTTTGCTTGGGCCTGACAGGAGAGTTGTCGATGCTGTGTTTTGTTTGTGGTTTCTCGGTCTTTGGTTTTCGTGCCACTGTTGGGCACAATGTTGCTTGAACTTTGAAGGATATTTAATGATTTTGAAAAGGTTTTCCAAAGGAGAGTTTTGGAAAGAGAAAAGTATAGATTTGAAAATGATTTTGGAAATAATTTTCTGGTGTTTTCTATTTGCATTGGGGGTCAAGATACCTGAGATTGAGATTCGTCGGGTCTGGGAGGTATGATACTCCTTGACTGTCGTTTCAAGGCTAGGGTTGTGGTCCACGGGTTGAGGTGTTTCGTGGCATGATGGGAGGTATGATACTCTTGCTATCGCTGTGAGCACTGAGGCTCAGGTATTGTAGGGTGTGGAGGTATGAGACTTCTTTCTGAGCACCGTGTGGAAGGTGCAGTGAGAAGGCGTACCTTGTGGTAGCCAATGCTGGTGGGATGCACGTCCCGTAGCTGGTAGCGTCCTAAGACACAAGATAGCTTCCCAGGGAAGAGTTGGCTCTTTGAGGGTTCTCCAGAGAGGGAGAATTGCGGGACAGTGAACGCTCTTACACAGGATAGCCGCTACCGTGGCAGTGCAAAACGCTGTGGTTACTCTTCGATGGACTACTTGTGGCCAGTGTTGTCAACTTGGTGCCGGGCAGTTCGACACCGTGTTTGTGCTTGTGTTTGTCCGGAGTCTTGGTTTGGAAAATCAGGCTCTGGGCCTATTGGAGGCCGTGGTTTCGGTGCCTGTTGAGGCATAGTATTTGGGAGCAGTGGCTCCATTGTTTTGGGAGCAGAGGCTCTGTGGCTTGGTGTTGTGTTTGGATTTAGAGGAGACCATGTTGTACAGAGCAATGTCTCTATAGTTGTGCTTTTGGTGTTGTTTTGGGTTTGAGATGATGAGAGTAGCTTTCTTAGGCATGCATAAAAGATTTTAAAAGTGTACGCACATAGTTTTGCAAAGGAAAAGAAAAAAATAGTTTTAAAGACATGGTTTTGTGATTTTGTGGGCTGCCAAGTAGTTGTAGACTGCCTGGTTTGGTGTTGCAACATTTGAGAGGGATGGCGGTGCTTGTCGTGCTAGGCGTCAGTAGATTGCCCTTTTAGTTTGTTGGCATCCACGTGTGATGCTTGTGCTTGGTTGCCCTCGGCATAGATTGCCTAGTTTGTAGGTGGGGTGCATGCTAGGTGATCGTTGAGTGGTTACTCACATGTGTTTTGTTTCGTGTGTTTTCGTAAGTGAAGGATAGTAGCTGTTGGCTGTTAATGCATATAGGCAAAGTCACGCAACCACACAACAGGGATCCAGGTGAGTGTTAATTTAATTTATTTCTATTGTTTATTAGTCTTATTTCCTATTGAGAGTACTTAGCCTTAGCTACATCATTAGTATAATTGTTAGTTAATAATAAAGATAAAGTAAATAATTAAATGAAATTTGTAGCTAGGTTTAATGGTAGCAACTTGGGAGTCGTTATAGGGATATAATCATGACTTCTTACATTAAAAGGATAATCCATTTTTAAGGCTAAAAAAATTGATAATAAAAAAAAAACCTTAACTTAAAAAACCTAAAACCCAAAAATAGAGGGATTAGAAGTAAAGAAATTGATGACGCTTGGCCGACTAGCAGTGGACATAGATGTTAGACCGCTGGACGGTTGGAGATGGAGACCGGAGTCTGGAGTGTAAAATTATTATTGATGAAGAGTGAAAACCGAAGTCCAGAGCCAAACTTGTATTCCACACAAAGGAGAAGAGTTGAAACTTATGCTACGTTCGGTACATTGGAATGAAAATAGATAGAAATGAAATGAACTCTGGAATGGAATTTGGAATGGAATGGAATTTGGAATGGAATGGAATGGAATAGATTTATTCCATTCTTGTGTTTAGTATGTAATGAAATTACAAAATGGAATTGACAGACAAATCCTTTTCAATATTTGATACATAAGAACAGAATCAAAATGGAAATATAAAATTTAGAAGATTAACAACTACATATTAACAAAAATATCCTGTCAAATCGGATAAAAAATTAAAATATTTTTTTTCCTTATACGCTACAATATACACATACACATAAAAGTATTAACATAAATAATCCTTTTTAAATTAGCATTAACATAGATAATCCTTTCTAAATTAGCATTAACAAAATATTCTTGGTATAATAAAAATTCTTTTTAGGAAAAGAAGACAATAAAAAAATCAATATTCTTTGTAAAAAAAATACATACACAGGAAAAAATAGGAAAAGAAGAAAAAACAAAAAAATGTAGAAAAGTGATGGTTACGGAGGAGAGAAGGCCGTAGAGAAGGAGGGAAGACCTCGAGGAAGGAGGAGGGTGATAGACGTCGAGAACACGTCTTGGAGGAGAAGGAATGACCGTAGAGAAGGAGGAATGACTGTAGAAGAGAGTAGGCGACGTTTTAAAATGATTCCTAATGGAATACGAATCAAATTCCTTACCTCTCGAGAAGGAATAAAATTTCCATGTTCAATGGGAATTTAATTCCAACAATTTTTTTGTAACAAATATTGGAATAGAATTTTCTTATTCCATTCCAGTCTCCATTCCAACGTACCAAACGTTACCTTAGGGAGAAGAGTTGAGAAATTAAGAGTATAAAGAAATTGAGAATTGAGAATGAAAGGATTTGTGAAAAATGAGAAGAATGAGATGACATTTATAGAAGTGGTGAGTGATTTATAAAAAAAAAAAAACCAACGTTCACATGAACGTTGCAACTTGCAAATTTTTTAATTTTTTTAAAAAGCAAGCCGACCTGACCCGACCCGACATTGCTTAGCCCACCCCGTCGTTGAAACATACCCATAATTGGGCCTAATACAATGGGCCAAACATGCCCTATCCATGCTGGGCCGGCTTAATTTTTTTTTCGCGCCAGATCAGTCTGGACTAAAATAAGAGCCAAGTCAGACGGCCCAGGTAGATCTGGCCCAATTTACACCATTACCTGCCTATAAATTTTTAATTGGGTGGATCAATTCTTAGATTTTATGTATCCTGTTAAGAATTAAAAATTACATTTATAATATATTATATAAAAATATACAATACTTTGATAAACATAAAATGGTACATGATCTAGTCATATTGTAAACAAAGACATGATTTAGTAGTTTTTTTTTGAATAATCTAAATTATCACTTTGAAATTATAAATAATTCATAACAAAATACAATCAGAGAAAAAACAAGAGACAAGATCAAAAGATGGGATGTAGAGATTAAAAGATGCTAAGATAGGGCAAGCGATGGATGAGTGGAAGAAGATTACGTGAAAAAATTAACAGAATGTGTGTAATTACTTATAATAAATAATTACTTATATATATTGTAGACACTCCAATTTTGAGCTCATTTGGCAGCAGGCTCCTCTGGTTGATGCTCTGGTCGCGACCACCAAAATCCTAGCTCACACAAGCCCAATTAGGTTCACACTAGTCCACATGACCCAATAAAACACTAAACCCATTAAAATTCACTGAAAAATAAAACACTTAATCCAGCTAAAATCCACTTAAATCAACTTAAAATTCAATAAAATCCTAATTAATCAAATTTTTAAACCCTAATCAAGTGAAAAGAAATTAAAATCCATTAAATAAGACAAAAACCCT
>JAMKQA010001214.1:0-45745 GCA_024699735.1 Posidonia australis
TGGATTTTAGCTGGATTAAGTGTTTTATTTGTTTTTCAGTGGATTTTAAGTTGGGTTAAGTGTTTTATTTGTTTTTCAGTGGATTTTAATGGGGTGGTGTTTTACTAGGTCAAGTGGGCTAGTGTGGGTCTGATTGGGACCTGTGTAGACTAGGATTTTGGTGGTTGCGACTAGAGCATCAAACGGAGGAGCCTGTTGCCAAATGAGCTCAAAATTGGGGTGTCTACAGCATGATTTGCATGTTTTATATGGTTTTCCTCATCTTCCATTTTAATAGACTAGGTGGCGACTCCTGCATTTACATTTTTATTTTTATTGTTTTTGCCGTGACTTTGCCGACCCTTGCGTATTAGGCCTTTCATGCCAAGTCCCGAGGTTGTCGCCGACATGGTTACAGGAACTTGCGACTCCGCTGGGGATAACTAGATCCCAACACTATTTTAGGTTTCTCCTTTGCTTTGGCTTTTCTCCTTGCTTGCCTTTTACCATGCCTTGCATTGGTTATCCTTTTAAGTGGTGTCTTTTTGCATGCATGCCTTTGTAATATTGTTCTTTCCTTTTGCATATTTGCCATGTCACTACTATTGCACATAATGTGCACATGCTTCTGTTTGTTAATCCATGGCTAAATTGCATGTTTATTTTCCTTTTTGTACATGCCATGCTTAGGAGATTTAGAGACATGTTTGCTTCCCTATTTGGTTAATGAAAACACAACAACCAAAATCAATAAATCAGGCAAACTAGAGACAAATTGCAAATCTTCCCCATGGTTTAATAAGCTTGCAAGTAAAAAGCTTAAAGCATATTTTGCATACATCATATAGGGCATGCATCTTCTCCTATCCTAGGATCGCCTATATAGTTTGTGAAGGATATTTTTCAGTGGCTCATCCTATGGCTTTGGCGTGGGATGAAAAATCGGGTTTGTCCCCCCTTGTCCGGGTCGTGTCGGTGTAGTAGAGGGTACAGCCTACTGCTTTGGCAAAGGATGAGGCCCTGAAAGCACCACCCGTTCACTGCCTAAGCTTTGGCTGGGATTTAGAACGGGGACCTTACTTTTTTCTAAACTTGAGTTGGAGACTTATTTACCCTTATGTGAACCCGGAGTAGACAGCTTAATAGGACATCCCTATATTGTGAGAGAGTGCATACTAGGGGCATTCATTTGCATCTCATACCACCATAAACATTGCATCTTTGCTAACTTGTTTGTTTATGTGCATAGGATTTCTGATCTGTGAGTTTCCTTAGCCTAAGCTCAAGATCTTTCCTTTCACTGATTCTATTTGCGAACTTATTCTCGATCGCATCTCTTGAGTTATTCGTCACTTCCGATGATAGCTCGTCCTAGGATCCGTCTTATTCTTCCAGCCCGCAGTCCAATCCTTACTCGCTCGCGATCCACAATGGCCCAGCATGCCAGTGAGTCTCTTTCCCCTGCTGTCCAGGAGGAGGTCCCTGTCTCGGGACACTCTTCCTTTGTGTCTATTCCAGTCATCACTACTGCCTCCACCTTTGCCTTAGCTTCTGGAGGTCCTCCACCACCTCAATTCCGTGTCCCCGTGGCAACCCCGCCTTCAAGACCACCTACCTGGTCTTCTCCTGCTGTCGGGGCCACAGCAGTTGAGTCTGTTTCCTCTCGGGGCCATGTGTTCACTAGACCTCCTCCCACTGCGGCTGTTTCTATAGTAGCCACCCCCCAGTTCGGACAACTGGGATCTCAGCCTCTTGTTCTCTCTCTTGTCTTGCCTCCATCCTTCGGAGCCACCGACGACGATCCCATGACCACGCAGCTGCAACAAATGTCGGCCCTCTCCCAACAGCTGTAGTGATTAGCACTGGCACTCCAGCCCTTTTCAGCTCTATCCTTCCCAACTCCCAAGTTGCCTGTGCAATCGGCCTTAGGACCACAGCTTGCACCCACTGTACTCCCTTCACAGCCATCGCCATCCCTTGTCTCTCGATGATAGGGGTGTCGACATTACCTTATGTCACACTAGCACAACACCAACCACAGCATGCATCCCTCCTATCTGGTGGCCAGCCCCCTAGGCCAGCAGGAGCACAGCGATCCGTGAGCATTGTACCGGAGACCATCCCTGTCCAACAGCTCTTGCTCCCACACTCTGCACCACCCCCTGCATTATCCTCCCCTTTTTATCACACACAAGCCTCATCCTTTATCCCACAGCACACTGCACCCATGCACAGGTACACTGGCCATCCTGCCGTGGCACCAGACGGTGGAATGGTGGATCCGGAGGAGCCCTTAGGGGTGACCCAGATAGTGTACGCGACACCTGCCTCTACTGCACAATCCACAGCTGCAGTAGCTCCAGATGCTCTCCTTGTGAGAGTAAATGATCTGGAGCGCACTTTCCGATAAATGCAAGGTGGGGATCGCCAGTCCTACCAATTCCGAGACCTCTGTTATTTCCCAGAGACGACTCTCCCCCCGAATTTTCATATTCCGGAATTTGAAAATTACAATGGTAGGGGCTGCCCAATTGCCCACTTCAAAGCTTATTGCAGAGACCTCGCCCAGCTCTAGGCTGACAAAAGGTTGTTAATCTGCCTGTTCCAAAAGAGTCGTATGGGGCCTACGTTGAAGTGGTTCACTTCCCTCAACATGGCCACCATTAGGACTTGGGACGACCTTACACAGGCGTTCCTGGAACAGTATTCCTTCAACCTCGACTTGGTCCCCAAGCGGGAGGACTTAGTTGCTCTCAAGCAAAGACCCCAAGAGACATTCGGAGAGTATCTTGGACGTTAGCACTCTTTGGCTTCACAAGTCAAAGATAGACCCTCCGACGAGGAGTCTATTGAGATAGTGATCCGAGGAGCACAGCCAGCGGTCGGGGCTCTGCTTAGCATTCAACCTGTTACCACTTTTTCTGCACTACTTCGGGCGGGCGCCCGTGTTGAGTGTTCACTGCGCGGTGGCATTTTTCCAGCGCTCTCAGCATTTGCCAAGCAGGCCACTGCCTCACATAGTGGCCCTAGCAGAGCAATAACAACAACAACAACACCAATCCACCCAGGAGGCGAGATCCCTCCAAAAATACAGTTTCCTATATCAGATCCCCTGCTGCTCCGATAAATGTATGCCCGCCCCCGCAATGCGAAATAGTTTATACACCCACGCCTATAGCTAGAGCACAGCATGCATCACACATTACCCCCACTGCCACACCAGTATACCCTAACCTACCGGCTAGGATGCGCCCACCGTTGGCACATCCACAGCCGAAGCGACAACGCCGTGACAGGCACCACTATACCCCTTTAGTGGAGCCTTTGAGCATGGTATTCCCTAAAGTCGCATCCTTGCTGAGGCTGCCTGAGGTGCACCCTCCGCCTAATCCACTGCCTGCCTGGTACAATGCTAATGCGTTCTGTAATTTCTATCGGGTAGCTAGCCACTCGACGAACAATTGTTTGACACTTAGGGACGCTGTCTAGGATTTGATTGACCAGAGGGTCATAGTGATTAATACCCAGGCAGCCGCCCCAGTGCACACCCCAGTAGCCGCCCCAGCACAGCCAGCACACCCCAACATAGTCAGTCAATCCTTGCCACAACATCCATCACCGGGAGCGCCAGGTTCCTCGGGAGTTAATCTTGTTTCTTCTGCTTCTTTCTCTTCTGCTCCTTCTGAGTCTGTTTCTTCCCCTATCCGCCCAATCGACTTGATTCATGACGAGTCGTCCCCTTTTACCCACCATTTGTATCGCTCCTTCCTCGATAATTCCGAGGAATCTATTTTTATGATCCGTCCTATTGTCATGTCGGAGTACTCTGAGGTGCCACCTGTAGTATATCTCTAGCCTCCAACTCCAGTCTATTATCCGCTTGGCCCCAATCTAGGCCAAGTCAGCCAATATACCCCTAGGCCCACCAATACCCTCACCGATACTCCCAACATCCTCAGGTTTACACTCCTACTCACCTTTATCCTTCAACTACCCCTGTACAGTTAGCAGCCCGTCCTCCAGTTGTTGTTACTCTAACCCACGACACACATCGTGTTCCGTACAATTATGCCACAGGGATGTGTGCAGAAGTGACACGATCGGGCAGAGTGTACAAACCCCCAACAGCTAGGCCTAACCCCTCAATCTTAATCGCTAACCAGTTACAAGCCCAACCACCTATGCCTAGAGTAGCACCATCCAATCCTACCACTAGCAGCCAACCTTCAGCTGACATCACTGCCCAACTTAAGAAGGTTAAAGTCGATATTTCCATTTGGTATCTAATCCATACATCGGCTGAACACAGAGAAGCTTTCCGTAGGGTTTTTCAGGAAGCCCGTGTATCCCAGACTATAGAGCCTGCTACCCTAGAAAACATGGTAGGAATGATAGCCGCACCTTAGGTTATCTCTTTCTCTAGCTTAGAGTTACCTCCCTCGGGCACCAATCATAACTCTCCTTTGTTCATCACTGCACAGTATCGAAGTTTCCGCATCCCCCTCACACTAGTGTACAATGGAGCAAGCCATAATGTCTGCCCCTTGCGCACAGCAAGTGCAATCGGATTCAAGTTAGAGGACATTACACCAGCTGTGAAAGGGATGACAGCTTTTGATAATACGCATCATGATGCACTCGGAGTCCTGGCCATTCCCCTGACTATAGGCCCTGCTCGCTTCGACGTGGAATTCTACATCGTAGATATCGAACCTTCTTTCAATCTGTTGCTTGGGCGCCCTTGGCTTCACAAACATCAAATCATTCCTTCAACCCTCCATTGTATGATTAAGTTTTGCTGGGATGACAATGTTGTTGTTGTCATGACAGAAGATATGGGGAAGGTTGAGTCAGTCTCAACTCTAGCCCCTCAGACCATTCACTTCGAGCCTAAACCTTCTGATGTCCTCTATCAGGTTAACCGGCTTGAGCCATTTAATTTTATTCCACCCTCAGAGCTTGCCGGCCATTTGGCCACTTCTGGCAACCCCTATTTGATGGTCGACAACCTGTGTCGCAAATGGGGATACAAGAAAGGATCGCCTCTGGGGCTTTATGGTCAAGGAATCACCAAGCCGATCAAGACCGAAGAATGGGTCGAGCGAAACGGTTTGGGTTATGAACGATGCTGCCAGAGGAAGAGATCACAATGGCAGGGTAAGTCTTCCAAGATGATTATTCCACGAGATTTATCCAACTTTATTAGTGCAGGCATTATGGATCCGAACCATAGTTCATATGTACTGTCAGCACCATCAGCTTGGATCTACCTAGAGGATTCGTATCAGGACAGCGGCCGGCTAGAGCAGCAGGGTATATGACAGGTGATCATGCAGAACAATAGACAAATAAAGCAGTCAGCAGCCCAGATTATGGTCCAAGAAGTAGACTCAGATGATGACATCGGGGATCTGGACCTCTTATTTCAGGAGCAGCTAGATGTGCTTGCAGAAGATCTAGTAGAGCATGATCGCATAAGGAAGGGCAAAGCAGTTGCTACAGCACCACCAGCAGAAGCACCAAATCACCCCAGGACCAGGTCTCAAATATGGTCCTGCGAGAAACAGACGGAAGGGATACTTGACCATTGGAGTTAATCTCCTGTCAGTCGGGAGGAGTTTGTATTGTCAATATAAGCCTCACCTTGAGGGTGAGGATCAGAACTTTGAATCAAGCACGAGTTGGACTGGCGACGGTGGCCTCACCAATATACAGCAAAGCAGAAGCAGAATTTTGTACAGCTAACAAGAAAAGAAAAAATGCCAAAAAAATCAAAAAATCAAAAACCAAAAACAAGGAGGCATCAACATCAGAGGAAGGGACTCCTAGCTCCTCGGATCATCCAGACAGGGAAACCAAAGAAGTAGCACAATGTCGGTACAGGAACACGAAGGTCACTGTGACAGTCCTTAAATGCCATCCGGGCGCAGAATCAGAGGAAGTCTTCTCAGTTGACATAACCAACCTGGCATTTGAAAAGGAAATCCTGTCAGAGCTGGTTGCCTATGAAGAAGAAGATGAGGTTCGTGGAGCAGATAATGAGGATGATCCATCACAGATTCCATTTTACGATGGTGAACCAGAAGGCCCAAATCTTCATGTAGAAGATGAAACAGAGCTTATCAACATCGGCACCGTAGAAGAAACAAAAGAAACACGCATCAGTGCAAATTTATCACCGCAAGCAAAGGCAGAGTTTATGGCTTTTCTAAGAGAATATGTAGATGTCTTTGCATGGAGCTATAATGACATGGTGGGGCTAGATATCGAAGTGGTAGTTCATACATTGCCACTAATACCCAATTCAAAGCCAGTCAAACAGAAGCTCCGTAGATGGCGACCCCAATGGCTTTTAAAGCTTAAAGAGGAGATTATGAAACAGCACAAAGTCAACTTTCTTAAGGTCGTGCTGTATCCCGAATGGCTCGCCAACGTGGTCCCAGTGCCGAAGAAGGATGGACGGGTTCGCATGTGCATTGACTATCGAGATCTCAACAAAGTGAGTCCCAAAGATGATTTCCCACTCCCCCACATCGATATTCTGGTAGACAACACTGCAGGACATAAGATGTTGTCATTTATGGACGGGTTTTCCGGATACAACCAAATCAGAATGGTTGAAGAAGATACGGAGAAAACATCTTTCATCACTCCAAGGGGAGTCTTCTGTTACAGAGTAATGCCATTCGGATTGAAGAATGTAGGTACAACATACCAGAAGGCTATGATAGCTTTATTCCACAATCTTATGCATCAAGAGGTTGAATTATACGTGGATGACATGATTGCCCAATCTAAAGAGCCCGAGGACCATCTCTCCTATTTGAGAAGGTTGTTTGAGCGCCTGCGAAAATATAAGCTCCGCCTGAACCCCAACAAATGTGCATTTGGGGTGTCCTCTGGAAAGTTACTGGGTTACATCATCAGTCAAAGGGGAATTGAAGTAGACCCCCACAAAGCTAGAGCTATTGTTGAAATGCCTCCCCCAACCACTGAGAAAGAGATTCGTGGTTTATTAGGCCGGCTACAATATATCAGCAGGTTCATTGCACAGCTTACACCTATATGTGAACCCATATTCAAGCTACTGAGGAAGAACGCCCAGACTTGTTGGAATGATGAATGTCAAGCGGCCTTCGATAAAATCAAGCAGCTTCTGGTAAAGCCTCTAGTTTTAGTTCCCCTGCACCAGGGCACCCTCTGCTGTTATATCTCTCTACTACGCAACATTCCATGGGTGTAGTTCTGGGTCAGCATGATGAATCTGGGCGCAGAGAGAATGCAATCTACTACCTCAGCAAAAAGTTCAATGACTGCGAGGTCAAATACAGCCCAATAGAAAAAGTCTGCTTATCCCTGGTGTGGGCCACACAGTGCCTCTGGCATTATATGATGGCATATCCAGTATTCTTGTTATGTCGGCATGACCCAATCAAATATCTGTTCCAGAAGCCAGCTTTGGTGGGTAGATGTGTCAAATGGCAGGTGATGTTATCCCAATACGATATCACTTTTGTCACACAGAAGTCCATGAAAGGACAAGCAATGGCAAACCACTTGGCCGACCTACCCTTACCAGAATTCAGCCGTTGCAGACCCAGTTCCCAGATGAAGATATATTGTTTGCAATGGGCGAGGAGGAACTGGAAGGACCTCAAAATGAGCATCAATAGTGTCTGTACTTCGATGGTGTAGTTAATAAACGAGGAAGAGGCATCAGTGCAGTTCTAGCTACGCCACAAGGACAACTTATTCCCTTTGCAAGGAAGCTGACATTTGAATGCACCAATATTGAAGCCGAATGTGAGGCCTGTATTTTAGGCTTACAAGTAGCAAGGGACCAAGGCGCCCGGGAGCTCCACGTATTTGGTGACACAATGCTGGTTATTTCGCAAGTCAATGGCGACTGGAAGACAAAAGACTAGAAGCTCGTATTATATCATGAACATTTGCTGAAATTGACTGAAGAATTTGAAGATGTCAAATTTTCCTTCATGAAATGAGCCAAGAATGCATATGCAGACGCTCTGGCAACTCTGGAGTCATGGTTATCATTCCCAGAGACACAGGCTATAGACATTTCGGTCACATGCATTGAACAGCCAGCACATTGTATGCATATTCAAGAGGCGCCATCATCTGCTGAACTGCCTTGGTATAATGATATTAAAGCTTTTTTGGAGTCTGGTAGTTTCCCTCCTGGCATTTCTGCATCAGATAAGAAGACATTGACACGGTTAGCATCTAAATATGTGCTCGGGGCCGGGAAGCTATATAAAAGGTCTTATAACCAGATACTTCTCAGGTGTGTAGACAAAAAGGAGGCGGATATGCTAATGTTAAAAGTCCACGTAGGCACCTATGCTCCACATATGAATGGGGTTCTCCTAGCCAAGAAAATTATGTTGCAGGGTTATTTCTGGTCCACCATGGAAACGGACTGTTGCCAATTTGTCAGAAGATGCCATAACTGCCAGATACACGGGAATTTTATACATGCTCCCCCACAACAATTGCATAGCATGTCATCACCCTGGCCATTCTCTACCTGGGGAATTGATGTTATCGGGGCCATTCATCCTGCTGCATCCAATGGGCACCGTTATATCCTGGTAGCAATTGATTATTTCACAAAATGGGTCGAGGCAGCATCATACAAGACAGTCACAGCAACTATTACATAAAAATTCATCAAGAATAATATTGTCACCAGATATGGGGTCCCATTTGCTATCATTTCAGACAACGGAACTAATTTCATAGCAAAGAGAGTTGAGGATTTCCTTCAGAGTTGCAAGGTCAGACATCACAGATCCTCCCCCTATCGACCGCAGATGAATGGGGCAGTGGAATCGACTAATAAGATGGCCGAGACCCATAAAGATTGGCATGAAAAGCTGCCTTATGCGTTATGGGCCTACAGGACCTCCATCCGGACGTCGACAGGAGCAACACCTTACACTTTGGTGTATGGCATGGAGGTGGTCCTTCCCTTTGAAGTCGAGATTCCATCATTAAGAATCTTGAAAGAGGCAGAATTAGAAGAGGCTGAGTGGGTACAGGACCGTAATGTTCAGCTAGATCTAATTGATGAGCACAGATGGCAAGCTCTGCATCATGCCCAATGCTACCAGAAGAGAGTGGCTCGAGCTTATCAAAAGAAAGTCCGTCCTAGAAGCTTTGAACCAGGAGACTTGGTTCTACATGCCTATCATTTGCCTGATAGACGGGGAATGTTTTAGCCTAATTGGCGCGGACCTTTTGTGGTTAAGGAGGCCCTGTCAGGGGGTGCAATCATTTTTGAAGAGCAGTCAGAGCCTGTCAATGCCTCTTACTTAAAGAAGTACTATCAGTGACTTCTAGTCGATCCTAAAGCCTTGCACCGTGAGCCATGCATTTTCATGCTTCTTCTTTTCAACTACTAATATTTTAGATTAGTGCATCCTAGCATAACATGAATAATCTCCTGCACCTTTTCTCTTTGCATAACATCATCATGTCCGATGAGGAAAATCGGAAGCCTGCCTGTGTAAGACATGTCAAGTCCTCCTCATGTGCTACTACCCTAGAAGCTTAGGGTGTGAGAGAGAGATTTCAGAGAAATGGGCTAAATGAACAAATCCCCACGGGACCTATATCTCCAGAGGGAGTGAAAATGTTAGGTCTAGAGAGAATGTGAGCAATAAAGAAAGCACAGACCTTGGAGCATAAAAGAATATAAGAAGACAGAAGCAGTAGACAGAAGCTAAGCTCCACTGAGAGAGGCATGTGAACAACCTAACTCCTACCATGTAACTTGGGGAGGAGTCGGAGCATGAACCTATTAAGCCCACATGATTAAAAGGACTAGCCACCCCTTCAGCACAAGGGAAATAGCAGCCACCCCCTCAGCCTAGGTGTATTTTACCTACAAGCAGGAGTAGGGTAGGTTTGGCATGCCTTTGAGGGTGAAAAAGAAAAATGAATCCTTAAAAAGTAGATATAGGACCCCAAGAAATTGGCATGAAGCCCATAAATCTGAAGGAGAGCCACAAATAAACCTAAGTGCCTAGGTTAGTGCCACATGAGTCGAGGACAGTGTCACCTCTTACAACAGGCTTCCTTGGCGCTGAGGGCACCAATATATTAATCAACCCTCCCTCTGCATTTGCACTTTTTGCACAGCATTTAGCTTTTAGTCAAGCATATTTGCATCTACCTTGCAAGGCGTTTTGTCCGTATTCCGACCAGGGGCATGTCAACTGCCTTATTGGTCGTAGTATGGGCAAATAGACATTTGGCTAGGGCATGCTAGTCGCTTCTTTAATTAGAAGAATCTGAGGCCAGGGGCATGCTGGTTAAATAATCTTGAGAGCAGTTGTGGAAATACATGAACAAATACAAGCAATGCAAAATGACATAAATACGAATAATTCTTATTGTGGTCCATCACTGATACATGTATTGCTAATCGACTCTGGGCTTCTTTGAACTGCTAGCCCCTGTGAAACAAGTGCCACTGGGTGGAATCTCGCGTAAGGACCGTGTCTCCCAAATTTCGTCTTCGTATTCCACTGTACAGCTGAAACCTTCAGTAATGGTGAGATCGGAGGACTTGATACCAGCACGCATCTTACGGGCCAACTCTGAAGTTATTGCATTCGAGTCGACAATATACCTCTTGTACTGGTCAGGACAAGGACTTTGCTAAATAGAATCCTGGCAGAAGCCGAACTGGCGAAGGACTCGCACAGGGTGATACTCCACACCTCCCATAAACCCAGGAAGAACCACGAACCGCATGTCCCTGGCATTGAAAAAGGCAGTAAAGGTCTTGGACGCCGAGGATATAATGCACCATCTTACTGTATCCTCTGCAAGATTCTGTAGTCTGCTGCACAGCTCTTGCACACCTGGGAGTGTCCTCGATTGGTGAGTACGGCTATAGGCTTCAAAAGCAGAAGGCCAAGGGCGTAGAATCTTCATTCCCATATGGGCAGCAAACCAAACCTGGAAAAAAATGGAATCATGGTTAAGAAAAGCACAGTAGAATAATTAAGTATAAAATGGTTTGCTTACCTTCACCAAGGCACCACACCCATGAAAATGGCGGGAGCGCTTCAATGCCCGATCCAAACCAACATAGGTTTCCGCAAGAAGAACAGGGGCCAAATCAATCTGGCGAACAACTATCGCCCAGGCTATTTCTGCCACCTTGATAGCCATAGTCATCCGGCCATGGCTAAAGATAAGCTCCCCGAGAAAGCGCAACACAAAGCTATAAAGCCACAGGATGCCTAAGGAAGAGCGAGCATTGATGATCTCATCAAAATAGTCCAGATGCACCATAGTAGTAGATCCAACTCTGCAAATAAGTCTCTCCTCACAGACATTTCTGGCCACGCCCGTAAGTCGGCTCACAACATGAACATAGCTGTCATGGCAAGTAAAGACTGGAGGGGACATGAATGGTGACAGGCCGCAAATCCGTTTGACTTCCTCCAAAGTCAGAGTCATCTCTACCTGCCCGAAGGGGGAAACGTGCAAGGCCAGTTTCCAAAATCGAGCCACGATGCACAGCAGATGTCAGTTAACCTCCACCTTAGCTATACTCAGAAGGGAGGAGGAAATACCCCAGACCTGTAGTCGTTCACGATCAGCAGCTGTTAAAGCGTCAATCCAGCCACGTAGAGCATCTGAGCAGTGTTTTGGTGTCACCATGGTGGGATAACTCTGTGAACACTGATTTGAGCCAGATATGGCAATAAAAGGGGGGGCAGAACTTAACATAAACATGAAGCAAATAAAGCAATCCAGCAGAATATAATCCAAAAGTGAATACAGAATCAAGAAACATATTAAGAATATTTTGCCATAGAGCCGGGGTAGTATTACATCTGCAGCAAAACATGAAAAAGCTAGCAAGAAACAGCAGAAAGCACATATTTACAGAAGAACATACCATTGTGATACGAAGTATAGCACAACCAATGCTCAGAAAAGATCAAAGAGAGAGCAAAAAGCAAAGCTCTAACACCGTTTTTTAGAAAGGACGGCAGCATCTCTCACAGAGTGCGAGTTTATATAGGGACAATAAAAGGGGTTTCAGCAAAAAAGGAAAACAAACTCGCCATTTTTAGAGGCGCATCTTAGGGGCGCACCTAGGTGGCGCATGGAATGGCTGCAAATTTTAGTAGCACCCCCCCCCTGAAATTTGGATCTCGCCAAATTAGTGCCATTTATTTAAACCTGCATACAGCTTACACACAGACAAATCCCCAGGGGGCACATCACAGAATTTGGAATTTTATAAAGCAGGTTACATTATTCCACTATTATTACAAAGCCTAGAAAGAACTACAAAATACAGAAAAACTACTCCTAGCCTGATTCCTCCTCGTCAGATGCTGCCTTTTGGAAGTATTCGGCCAAGAGACGGGCGCCTCGACGGGTGATTCGGCGCGACCATTGAGCAGCAGCAGTAGCCTAGGAACGAGGAGCAGAATCACGAACCCTCTGGGTAACCTCGATATCTGAGCGGTCCTCCTCAGATGCTTCCATGGTGAAATCCCTGCTACTTGCTACATTCACGTCCTGGGCTGGGAAGTCTTGCTGCAATATCAAGTTTTGTGTTAACAGGCAGAATTATAAGGAAAAGTAACAAAAACAGAAAGAGAGACATACTCGGATGATGTTACGCCAGCGCAGTTCCTGCAAAGTAGCAGATATGTCAGGTGTGCTTTGAGCTGAAAATGATAATTTGCAAAGTAAAAGTCTTACCCTCTTTTGGCAAATATCTGCATAGAAGGCGCCAAACTGTTCTTCAAAGCCCTGTGAATTGTGACAAATGTCAGACTTATATAGATCACATACCAGCAATATTAAGCAGTAGTGGCAATCATGTACCTTGGCCCAGTCGGAGGCATACCACATCCCACGCTGGCTGTCCCGCACTGCCACCTCAAATAAGTACGGCTTCCCCACATGCCTGTACCAAGCCAGATAATCTGTGTAGTTAACTTCCCGAAGGACGTGTCTGTCCTGGGAAGCTATGGCTACCGCATGTCGGCTTCTAGCAACTGAACGAGTCGAAGCCGAGTGATCCATATCAGGAGGAGGAGGGGCAGGAATGCAGAACTCATTCAGAAATTGATGTCGCACGCGCCCCGGAAGGAAATAAGCTGACTTCTTCATGTAGTAGAATTTCACTTGCTTGTCCCTAAGCACGCGGCCAGAGTTCAGGGGAGCCCAGTCAAAGCCATCATATTTGGAGAATGGGCGCAGATGAACCTGTTACAAGAGAAGAGAAATATATAAGCAATTTAAGCAGCATAGATTTAAAAGCATTAAAGGACACGATATAAAAAGGTGAGGAAACTTACATCCTCGAGTTCTACCAGGTCCAGCAGATACCGGTAGGACTCGTAACTGTAGACCCCAGCAGTAGCCCGATGGTCAGGCTCGACCCACTAGTGGGGAAGAGGCAGAAGCTCATCCCGAAGACGGCCAAAACTGTGCCCTCTGGTGATATGCTTCATGATCCAGTACTGGAAATGGTAGACAGAAGTCAATTTATCAGATGTTAAGCATAAAGGAAATTTGTTTTGCAAAAGTAATGAAAGTAAACACTTACAGTCAACAAAGGATATAGCCCCACATAGGAGCGATGCCCAAGCTTAACCACATTGTCGAGCCTTCAAATCTGCCAAGTATAACTAACGCCAGCCCAGTCATAATGGTCCAGATGTTCTAAATTGGTTAAATACCTCTACCTCTTCCAAGCCAAGGAGACCCTTCTACCTCTCTCATGGATTTTCACAGGCGCGAAATCCAGTTCCTTGACTTTGACCGGGTGGTCAATGTCATTTGCCCCTCTTGGATTTTCGCAGGCGCGAAATCCAACTCCTTGACTTTGACTAGGCAGTCAATGTCATTTACCCCCTTGGATTTTCGTAGGCACGAAATCCAACTCCTTGACTTTGACTGGGAGGTCAACGTCATTTGCCCATCTTGGATTTTCGTAGGTGCGAAATCCAGCTCATTGACTTTGACAGGGCGGTCAGCGTCATTTGCCCCTCTTGGATTTTTGCAGGTGCGAAATCCAGCTCCTTGACTTTGACTGGGCGGTCAATGTCATTTGCCCCTCTTGGATTTTCGCAGGCGCGAAATCCAGCTCCTTGACTTTGACTGGGCAGTCAACGTCATTTGCCCCTCTTGGATTTTCACAGGCGCGAAATCCATCTCCTTGACTTTGACCAAGCAGTCAACATCATTTTCCCCTTTTGGATTTTCATGGGCGCGAAATCTAGCTTGCTGATCTGGACCGGGTGGTCAAGGTCATGTGCCCCTTTTGGATTTTCGTGGGCGCGAATTCCAGTTTGTTGATCTTGACTGGGCAGTCAAGGTCCTTTACCCCTTTTGGATTTTTCGCGGGTGCGAAATCCAACTTACTGACTTTGATCGGGCAGTCAAATGTCCTTTGCCTCTCCTAGACTTTCGCGGGTGCGAAATCCAACTGGTTGACTTTGACCGGGTGGTCAAAGTCCTTGGTTTCTCTCGGATTTGCTTGGGCAAGAAATCCTGTGGCTTGACCTTTTGACCAGATGGTCAAGGTCCTTGCCCCTTTCTCGGATTTCCTTGGGCAGGAAATCCTGTGGCTTGACCTTTTCACTAGATAGTCAAGGTCCTAGCCCCTTTCTCGAATTTCCTAGGGCAGGAAATCCAGCTACTTGACTTTTGACTGGGTGGTCAAGTTCCTTATCCTTTCTCTTTTGAGTTTTCACAAGCGCGAAATCTAGTTGTTTGACCCTCTGACCGGGTGGTCAAGGTCCTTTTGTTTCTCTCTTCTGAGTTTTCGCGGGAGCGAAATCTCTTTGTTCGCCCTTGGTCTGTGCAGACAGGGCCTTTTCGCTTGACAAATGGTATGTTTGTCATGCCCCTCTTCCCCTTGGGCTAGTATCCCCAACTAGTCGGTTGACAACCGTCATACTGTCTGGCGATCGGGATGATAATACTTGTTTGACTTGTCATATCCCGCCTCCTTAGGTTGATAACCTCATAATACGGTTGATGAGTCCGACAACTTATCATTTTCCTACCACTGATCCCAAAACAGTGCTCAAGATTTCTTTTTTTTGCTATATTTCATCAGCACTAGCTTTAGCATTGCATCATCTTGTAAGTATCCATTCTTGTGTTTTTGTTAGCATCAGCTTTGCATCGGTCTTCAGCATTGGCTCTTGCATTAGCATCTTGCATTGACATTCCATCCCCAGCATGTAGGTCAGCAGTCGCATGCATTTGCATTCGCATTTGGCAACAAGTAATGACTTTCGGTGCATCCGTCGAATAAGTGACTTACTACCTACAACAAACACCATCCTTCTATAACCTCAAAATGGGGGTATCTTGTCTACCCTGAACATCGGTCTAGGTTCCTTTCGTCTCTCGACCTCACTCAGGGAGGGGCATCTGTAGACACCCCGATTTTGAGGTGACTCATAGATGTGTTTTCCAGATGTTGCTTCGGATGTAGCTAACCCTTGAATCCTATTAGCTAAACCAAATCAAAACCTATAGCAGGCCCATAGCCTAATTAGAAATCCAGACAAGTAGGGGAGAGCACCTAGCTGGAGCACCAATGTGAAGCACCTATTTTGAGCATCGAGCAGGAGCACTATAGTGGCACACCTAGCTAGCACACCTACCTAGCACATTTACCTAGCACACCTATCTGGCACACTTAACTGGCACACCTACCTGGCACACATAAGTGGCGCACCTACCTGGCGCACATACCTGGTGCACAGCCATTTCCTAGGCTGCGGGATGCTGGTTTTCCACCTCCCTTGGCTGTTACCTTTGCCAACGAATATGCCTTGGAATCTTCCCGGGCTTTTCGTTTACGAGGCTCCTTGCATTCCTAGGAGTTATCCATAAGAAATCCCTATATATAGACCCCTATAGGCAGCCATTTGGTGCTAGACACACACAGCTACAGCCAGCCTTCTCCAGAATTCTGCAACTATCCACTTGAGCTCTCAAGCTTTTCCTTGCATCCAAAGATATTCTCAGCCCTTCCAAAGCATCAAGGAGCTTATTATCTTGGGTCTTCTTTGAAGGAACATCTTGGACAAGGTAGGCCCTTCCCACTTTTCCTTTAAGTTCTTATTCTTTTGCATTGAAATAAGGCATGCTAGAAACTTCACATATGGTCTGAATTTTCTCTGTTTTCATGAGGTTTCTATGATGAATTTACTCGTCCTCCTTGCAAGATGCTCTCCATGCAAATCTACACTTTTGTTTGCAAGCATGTTTACTTTGTTTCTAGCATAAAAATCTGCACTATGTTGCCTATATGAGCTATCTTTTTCTTACTATATCTTTGCACATAGATCCATGCCAAGCACTTAAATATTAAGTTGTGCAGTAGAGATATTCTTGGTATGATCATCACTTACATATGTTTCGTTGGGTTTACTTGTTTCATGTTTGTTCTTTTGCATTTTGTATGCATTTCTGCCATGAACCCATTAAATCATCATGCTTTTAATCAAATGATAGTAAGATAGCTTTGATCATATGCATCCTGTCATGCTTTCATCTTTTAACATCTACATAAATCAACCTGCATTAGTATAAATCACCTCTCTCTATTCTGGGTCAGATTCTGGATCAGATTGCAGTCTGATCCAGATTTTCTGAGGAGCAACAATCTGGAGCACCTATATGGCGCACTAGTGTGGCGCACCTACCCAGAGCACCACTCTGGCGCACCATTCAGGTGCACCAGACTGGTCAGAGAGCAAAACACTCACTTTTGCATCCCTATTTGCATGGTTTTCCGGATGACTTTGAGCCTGATTCTTTTACTGCTCGTTCTCTGATATTCCATGATTTTGCATGCATGTTTTCAGTTTTAAACCAGATTGTTTTCTACTTGTTTTCTCCCTTTGGATATTCAGTCCTTGGTAAGAATCTGGTAGGTTGTTTGCCTCTACTCCAATATGGAGAATCTTGTGCATTCAACCCATGATCTAGGGACATGACTGAACCATCGTGCATGCATAAATAGGGTGTGATCTTGTGTGAGGCTACTAGCCCTTGAGCACAAGATTCACAAGTCATTGCACTTGCATTTCTTTTACTTCTAAAGCATATTTTTCAAGTTTTGCAAAGGGTTTTACATTGCATACTTTTCCAAAATGCTTTCTCATGTGATTTGGCACTGCATGGATTTCTGTTTTCCCTCAGCACATCTTTCTGGCCCACACAGGAGCACATAGGTGGCGCACCAAACTGGAGCACCAGTCTAGCGCACCAAGCAGGCACATCAGCCTGTTTATCAGTAGCACATAGCAACTTTTGCATAGCTTTTTAGCATGATTTTATTTCGATTTGCTTCTGGTTTTTCTAGTTTTCTTCCTTGATTTATTGGGAGGACACAACTCTTTTTTTAACCATTTTTACGCATGTTAGATTGCATTTGGCATGTAGTAAAGCAAGGATGAAAAATCACTCGAAGTTATCAGATTTTTGATCTTATTATGCCATACCTTGCATCAATGCTTGACCCACGATACGAGTGATCCTTCTGAGCATTAGGACACACCCTGCACTCCATGCACCCATATTCTAGCATTAGACACCACACGCATTAGCATGGCATGGCATATCGCCCTCAGGCATACAGTAAAGGCTGAAAAGTCAACATTTCATAAGCAGATGAGAAACCTATAGAAGATCGAATTATCGGGCGTACGAGGGTGCCTAATACCTTCCTTGTACGTAACAGGGATCCTTACCCATTTTTGATTTATGACCTGCTTTTCCATTGCATGATTTGCATGTTTTATATGGTTTTCCTCGTCTTCCATTTTAATAGACTAGGTGGCGACTCCTGCATTTGCATTTTTATTTTTATTATTTTTGCCATGACTTTGCCGACCCTCGCGTATTTGGCCTTTCGTGCCAAGTCCCGAGGCTGTCGCCGGCATGGTTGCAGTATTCCTTGAGGAAAGCGATGAATTCTGCCCTCAACTGTGGGGTGAGCTTAGCACTGATGCACAATTCTTTGACATCGTCAGCGGTCCCGATGTTCACCAGCTCAATCTCTTCCTCCACATGGAGATTCGAGCCTTCTAGGTCATTATCATGGTGCTGGAATTTTGCTAGTGCGTCATCATCCCCAGGTGAATCGTTGTCATCCTCCTCTTCGTAGGCCACGAGCTCGAACAACATCTCCTTTTGAAAGGTAGGATCCACTATATCGAAGGTGCAAATCTGTTCTGATGCTTGGCCCTTTTGGCGCCAAAGGAGAGTTACACTGACTCTCGTATTCTTATACTAGCGACAAGCAATCTATGTGTCACCCTATTCTGTATCCTTTCTTGAGTCAAATGCTTCTTGACTCCCTAATGCTGCTTCTTCACTTATTGTTGATTTTTTTGGTTTTTCTAAAAAAATTTTGGTTTTCTAGATTTTCTAATTTTTTGAGATTTTCTTTGCTATTTACAAGGAGTACTACTGATTGGCGGCTATCCTGTTGCTGACTGATTAGAGTGACACCACCTACGATCTTCCCTGAGCACAGCTTAGGGTCTTTTTTTTACCCCCACCTTACGTATGGTGGGGCTTAAGCTGTTGGTACCATCTAGACCTGTCTCCTGGCTACTGAGTGATTAATTTGTCTGGTCTAGAGTAAACTGTCTCTTCTTCTTCCTTGAAAACCATGATGGTGGAGTGGTCCTGCGTTTCCTAGAACAAGGGAGAGGCTAGTTCAATCATCGTTGCATTGCCTTTCTGGCGCCTCACGTCTTCTATGGTGTCTTCTGCCAAGACGGTGAGTTGCTCTTGAAATAGAGCTTCCACGCTTTGGAGCACCTTGTCCATCTGTGCCTCTACAATTGCTCCCTTGTCCTCATCAAATGCGAGATCCACGTAATATGCATCCTCTGGACCATCACTAGTGCATGTCAATGGTATTGCATAGGGGTTGGCACTCCATGCCAACAATCGGATCTGGGCAGGCATTATCTGAGTTGGAGTGTGCTGAGAAAGAGGATCTACCACATGATGTCCAATGGAGGCTTCATGGCTTGCCTCTGGGGTCACTATTGTGATTGAGGTCATGGTGGGGACTGATGCGGAAGCTGGATCTACTGCTGTTGATACAGTGACTGGAGCTGTGGTTATGTTTGAAACTGGAATTGTCAATCTGGCATAGTGACTGTGACAGGAAGTATGGTGGTTGGAGCGAAAACTGAAACGATTGGAATTGATACTGCGGTGGCTGGAATTGAAACTGCGATGGCTAGAACCGAAACCGTGGTGACTGGAACTGTAACTGCGGTGGTTAGAACTGTAATTGCAGTTGGAACTGAAACTGCAGTGGGAACTGAAACTGCAGTGGCCGGAGTTGAAACTGTCATGGCTGAAATTGAAACTGCGGTGGGAACTGAAACTGTAGGGGCTGGAGCTGAAACTTCCATGGCTGGAATTGAAATTGTCGTGGCATCTTCTTCAGACAAGTAATCCTCGATGCTTACGCATTCCACTGTGCTTGACAGAATGTCTCGTTTTAGCATCGTCGAGTCTGGACCCTGCCCTGGACTGAGAATGCCCGCACTAACAAACTTAGTGCAAGCGGGAGAGTGGTTCAACTTTGATCTCTGCAATTGTCGGTAACATTCCTTTTGACACAGCTATTTGTAACCAAGTCCTTCTCGATCTCTTCACTCCTCAACGACAACAAGCTCAGTGATCCCCCGACTGTACTTCCCAAGAGTTGTCCCTTTCTCATATCCCCAGCGGCGACATAAATTCTCGACCATCTTGGAGGGATTGCTATAGACATGTGGGTAGCTACCATGTTCAAATTCGGGAATGAAATTAACTGGCTCAAACCGATTAACTCGAAATAGAAGATCTGAAGGCTTGGAGTCAAAGTAGACAGTCTGATGGGACAAGGTTAACACAGCATCGATCTTCTCCTTCTCAAAGTTTTCAGCCATGACGGTAACAATGTTATCACCCCAACTGAACTTGATCATGTGATGAAGAGTCAAAGGGATGACCTAATGCTTGTGGATCCAAGGGCACCCAAGCAGGAGATTAAATGAAGGTTCAAGATCCACGACGTAGAATTCCACGTCAAACTCAGCTGGACTAATGACAAGAGGGATTACTAACAAGCCCAACACATAGTGGTGCGTGTTGTCGAACGACGTCATCCCCTTTACCGCTGGCACAATATCCTTGGCTTTGAATCTGAGCTTGCTTGCTGTACGCAAGGGGGAGACGTTTACGCCTACGCCATTATCGACCAGAGTAAGGGGAATGCGGAAGTTCTTAAACTGTACCATTACGAACAATGGTTCGTTGTGATTGTCCCCACTAGAGGTAACTCTTGGGATGTGAAGGAGATAACCTAGGTTGTGGCAATCATACTTACCATTGTCTCTAGGGCTGTAGGTTCTATAGTGGGGGCTACATAGGCGACCTGGAAAACCCGAAGGAAGGCCTCTCGGTGCTCGGCCGAAGTGTGGATCAAGTCCTAAATGGAAATATTAGCCTTGACCTTCTTAAGTTGAGCAATGATGTCGGCTACAGGCTTGGCTATGGTGGAAGAGGACTTTATCAAGGCTTCCTCAGTGGTGGGCTTTGCTGGCTAGCTTTCTAGCTGTGGTGGATCTACAGAAGGCCGAGTTTTCTTAGGTTCGGGAAGTGGGACCCTGTATACCCGCCCCGAATGCGTGTTCTCGGCACACATCTCTGCGGCATAGTTATAGGGCATGCGATGGGTATTTTGGGTCAAATTAACGACCACAGGTTCCCTAGTGACTAGCTCTGGCCGAACAAAGGATCGGTTTGCATCTGGTAAAACTGGTAGGGATACAAGTTAGGGAGACTGTGTGGTGGGATGAACTAGCAAGGTGACATGTGCCATAGATGAAGGGGATTATGCTAGTAGGGTCATTGATGTGGTTGATAGGGGTAAGTGTGCTAGCAGGATTGCTGGAGCACCAAGTGATGGTGGGTGTGCCAACGGGATTGCTGGATATTTTGGTCTAGCGGTGAGTTGGATCATATTCACTGCGGAGCTTGAACCCTCGAGAAAAGAGTGATACAATGACTATGCGAACGGAGTAGACAAATCATGAATCAAATCTGAAGGGTCCAATGTGGGAACATTGGACCGGGTGAGAAAAAGAGCATGGATCCCAGAGGTCCCTAGAGCGTCGGGACGACCATGCTATGGGAAAGGCTAGCTAACAATGCTAGGAGGATCAGGGACAGATGTAGATGCTTGTGTTCGTGCTGGTCCTGACTCCATCTGTTGGGTGTGAATGACAATGACCTTATTGTCAATCAAGTCCTGAATAGCATGCCAGAGAGCGAAGAAACTATCCGTCACGTGCCCCACGACGTGATGGAACTTGCAGAATAAGTCTACTTTGTACCACCCCGGCAGTGGATGCGGCGGTGGGTGGACTTCCGAGAACTTCAGGAGCGACTGTACCTTCAGGAGGATGATGCTCAATGGCTCGACCAGAGGCGTGAAGCGGCGCTCTGGGCGGCACAGTCGTGCCTGACGTTGGTACGGTCCTGGCCTTACCGGTGCAACTGGATACACTGGCTCAATGATAGTGGTGATGTGTGAGGTGTGTGGTGCTCTACGCGTGGGTGCATAAACAAATTGCTGTTAAAAGAGGCATCCCATGTCCACAGGCACTGTAGGAGATCCGACGTATGCAACGACGTTCTGGGGGGATCCCTCCTCTTATTGGCATTACCGTTCACGCCAATGCTAGTGTTGCTACCACTTGTTCCAGGGACGGAAGTAGGGGAGGTGACTTGTTTGGCAAATGCAGTGAGCATGGGGAAGCTACCACTACGCAGTGAACTTTCTACGCGAACGCCAGCATGGATGAGTGATGCAAAAGTAGTGATAGGTTGTATGCTAAGCAAGGCCCCGGTGGCTGGCTACGCTCCCTCGATAACCATCTCAATGGATTCCTCATCAGAGGGTTTTTCTCGAACTTGTGAAACAGGAGCGCGCCAACGCCCAACATACTCTCCAAATGATTCATGGGGCTTCTGCTTGGTAGCGGTGAGGTCCTCACGTTTAGGGACCAAGTCGAAATTAAATGAGTATTGTTCTATGAACGCCTGACTAATGTCGTTCCAAGTCTTCATCCGGGCCATATCTAAAGAGGTGAACCATTTTAGTGTAGGACCGATTAGACTCTTTTGGAAAAGGTGGATCAATAACCTCTCGTCAGCCTGGAGCTGTGCGAGATCTCTGCAGTACACCCTTAGATGCAAGATAGGGTAGCTTTTACCATTGTACTTTTCGAAATCCGGGACTTGGAAGTTCGGTGGGAGAGTAGCCTTTGGGAAATAGCAAAGGTCTCGGAATTGGTAAGACTGGCAATCTCCTCCCTGCACATGTCTAAGTGCTTTCTCAAGATCGCCCACCCTGGTGTGGATGGCATCTAGAGCAACTGATGAGGGTGATGCAGCCAGGGCAAGTCCTGCGTATGCCACATGGGTTGCACTGAGGTGCTCCTCCGGATCCACCATCATGTCTGCTGGTGTCATTGCACGATGGTTGGCGTACCTGCATGTTGGTGCAAAGTACTGTGGGGTGTATGCAAGAACTTGATTCTGATGCAAGAAGTGAGAGGGAGATGCATGATGTGCTAAGTGAGGTGTAGAGTGAGTAGGGTACAGCTACTGTCCTGAGACGGATCGGGGGAATGAGACGTGAGGGTGCTGTGCCACTACCAAACCTAAAGGTTGGCCACCAGGTGCATAGGAGAGATGTTGTACGATGAATATTGAGAAAGCTACAGGCGGAGATGGTCCTGCCGCCACCGATGTCGAAAGAAGCTAGGGTGATGGTCGAGGAGGTGGTGTAATGGGTGTAACATGATATGCAAGGGATGGTAACGATGGGACCTCTGGAATCGCCTGAGGAGCAACAGAAGCTGGAAGGATATGGAATCCCATGCCCTAAAGCTTTTGAGTGAGCTCAAGAAGTTGTTGGTCATGGAGGACACGAGACCCGTCAGTAGTAGTATAGAGACCATAGTAAAAGGTGTAAAGGATCCAAGTGGTGGTTGGACTTCAGACTGTCCAGTAGAGAGAGATCCTATCAGAGATGTCGCTGCAGGTGGCTGGGTGCTAAATGTAGCAGGTCCAGCCAGAGGATAAGACAAAGGCTTGGTCTCTGAAATGTGTGTAGCCATCACAGTGACGGCCTCGATGACTGGCCTTGCAGTGGAGTGAGCCTGCCAGTTTTTGGTTCCCAAGGAATTCCTGACCATTAGGAAACGACTGTCGGGAGGAGTGGTAGAAGAAATCAGTGTCAAAGGAGGGATTGTAGAAGAAGTCACCTCAGGAGCAGCAGAAGTCAAAGGCTCACCAAGACGCTGGGCCATGGTGGAATGAGAGCGAGTGCGAATCAGATTGCGGCGATAAGGCCAAGGATGGGTCCTAGGACAAGTTATCGTCGATAGCGACGAGTAACTCAGAAAAGGATGGGGGAGATCTATCACCATAGCAGAAACAAAAAACAGGGACGATCGAGCTCTGGCAGAGGAACTTGCTCACTAACCTGTAAGAAACAAACAGGCATCAAGGAAACCTGATGTGAGTAGAACAAGACATAGATGTAATGTTATTATGGTGGCATGAATGCACTTGCATATGGATGCAACTATTATGCGCTCTCTCACCATCTATGTGTGTCCTAGTAAGTTGTCTACTCTGGACTCTCTCAGGGGTATACGGGTCTCTGACTCAAGGCAAGAAAGTATGGTCCCCACTCTAAATCCTGGCCAAAGTATAGGTGATGAACGGGTGGTGCGTTGGTGGCCTCATCTCCTACAGTAGTATAGAATTGTACCCTCTACTAGCACCGACACGACCCCGAACAAGGGGGACAAATTAGCAACACATCCTACGCCAAAGCCATAGAACGTGCTACCAGAATTATCCGTCTCAAACTATAGGTGGACTCAGGGGAGAAGAATGCATGCACCTATATGAATGAATCATGCATGTATGCTTTTGTGTCTTTTACTTGCATTTTATTAACCAGGGGGAAGAGTTGAAATTGGTATCTAGTTTTGCCTTATTAATTGTTTCTCTAAGTTTGTGTGTTTTATTTTAAACCAAAAAGGAAAAACAAACATGTCTCTACTCTTCTAGGCATGTCAAGTGTGAAAGTTGAAGAAAACACACAAGTGGCAAGCAAGCAAGCAAACAACAAGCAAAAGGCATGATCATGGCATGTGCAAGTGTCGTGGCATCATGATTGTGAAAGAAAACATCCATCACATCAAAAGGCAAGATATATAGCATGTGTGTGCAGTGACAGAGCAAAAGTGTGAAAAGAAAGTGTGAAAGGCACACTAAGTAAGCAAACAACCACAAGTAAGGCAAACAAACAAGTGCGTGAAGCCAAAGCATCAAAAATCAAGCTAAAAGACTAATCTGAAAGATGGAATCAGCTATCCCCAGTGGAGTCGCCAGTTTCTGTGACCATGCCCGACCTAGGGATCCGACGTGCGGACGTGCCAGAGGGAAGAGGCCACAGCCATGCCAGGATGGTGAAGGCGTTAGACAGGATAAAAAACGGAAAAGAAGAGGAGTCGTCACCTAGTTTTTTAGGAAAATACGAGGAAAAGCACAAACAAATCACACAAAAATGAATGAATGAGATGCAAATATGAAGGCCAGATGTCTGCTAACCAAAGGATGGGTAAGGATTCCTATTACGCACGGGGAAAGTGTTAAGCACCCTTGTACGCCCAAGAAACTCGATCTTTCTAGTCTAGTTCACTTACTAGAGGCTAGATGAATGCTTGCTAAGCATAGATCATGCTCTAAACATGCTAATATAAATGCCAAGACAAGACTAAATGGATGTGCGAGATGGTACGCGAAAACTGCGAAGAAATACACATGAGATGATGAAATCACAAAGTATGACACAACAAAGAAAATCACATGAAATGACAAGGTTTTTGGTGAGAATGGCTTGAAAAATCATACAAGTCTCAAGAATGTCAAAAATGCAACTGACTCAACTTGTTAGAATCAAAGAAAGCATTGCAGAAACCAAGGTGGGAAAACTACAAAGAAGTATGCATAAAATAGGAAAACTGTGACATGCGAAGGAATTCACATAAAATTATGATGTTTGTGTAAAGAATGGCTCAAAAAACTATACTGATGTCATGGGTATCAATAATACAATAGACCCAAATCATAAAAAGTGCAAAAAACACCATAAAAATTCGAACAGAAAAATTGCAAAGAAATCCACATAAAACAGGCAAATGGTGACGTGAGAAGAAAATCATATAAAATGATGATGTTTTTTGTAAAAAATAGTTTGAAAAATCATACTGATGTCAAAAAGATAGAAGTGGGGTCAACCCGAGTCATCAAATATCAAATGAAGGACTCTGAAGACAGGTAGGAAAAAGATCCATGGAAGAATACATGAATTGCAGACTCATTCAAAAGAGATGGACTGATGTGCAAATGCAACAAAAACTCTATAGAATGCATGACGATGTACCTAACTGGGTAAAATATTCTAATGAATGCTTTAGACAGATATTATGCATGACTTGATGCAATAACTAACATGTATGTGCATGAATTAATGATACAAGGGCAATTTAGTCATTTCAGTGGTCAAATGTGATAAATGCAAGAACAGGGATAATGCATTGTCCAAGGTATGCCAAAATGTATGCAAAATGTCAGGAAAATGTTGTTTTCATGAAAACATGTAGAAGACAAGGTCTTAAAATCAACAAAATAATGTAAACACAATAAGAGATAAGTACAAGGACCAAAACGTAAAATTCACAAAAAAAGGATGAAAACCTAGATTTAAATTCATTCAGAGATTTCTATCCAAGTGTGCAGATGATAAATCAAAGAAAAATATGACACTAGGGTGTATGAGAATTGTACTTAGATAATTTCCTGAAAACTCAAGGTCTAATGTGCAAAATTCACAAAAAGGAGATCATCATGATTAAAATGTGTTCAAAAATGTCGTATTTTGATGCTAGGATGTAAAATTTTAAGAAAATGTGGTTATGTGATGTGACGTGTGAAAATTGCATTTTTGGTAATTTCTTGAAAACCTAGGGTCTACCGTGCAAAATTCCATCATAGGGTGCAAATCTGACAAAAATGTGAAATCAGATATTCATTTATATTGCAAACATGGTTTTTTGATGAAAATTTCATTCAAGTGATGATTTTACATGCACATGTGATCAATAAATGGGAAACATATTAAAATGTGATTTAAAATGCAATTAAAACCATCAATAATAATTTCAGAAAAATTAAGGGGCCTAGGTATAAATATTTCTGTCTAGAAAACACTATGGATAGAGTTCAGGGGCTAACATGCAAGATTTCAGGACCAAAATGTGATGAAAACTAAGATTCTTACATAATCAATGTAATTATGGATAACTTTATGGTTGTGAATGCAAATTGTACAAAGGAAATTCTTTTCAAAGAACTCTAGGGGCAAAATGCAAAAGCTCAAGACTTAAATGCAAAGAAAACATGATCTTAGGGGCTTAAGTGTGATAAAACATGCATGAATAGGACTGAAAATGGAATTAAAAGTTAAATAGGACAAAATTTGCAATATTTACAATGCAATTTTAAAAAAGGAGAATTCACAGGTCACAAATAAATCCCTAGGACTCACTTGCAAAGAAAACATGAATGCAGGGGTCTAACTGTGAAGAAACAAACATTTATGGGACTAAAAATGAAATTAAAATTTAAACAGGACAATTCATGCAATATTTACAAAAATAATAAAGGAATGAAACTTATTTAAATCTTCAGGGGTTTTAACACAAAAATACAGGACCTAGATGTAATAAAAAAGGACCCAAGAGTAATAAAATAGGACCTAGATGCAAGAAAGGACCTAGATGTAAGAAGAAAGGACCTAGATGCAAGAAAAAAGGACTTGGATGCAAATGCTAGGGACCTAAACGTAACGAAAGGAGGGTCTAAATGTAAACTCCTAAAACTACAAGGCCAAGACTAGAAACCTCCCCGTCGAAGTTCATCGGCACAAGGTCAGCGTCTTCACTACGGAATGAACTCCAGTGGGCCTCCGACGGTGGCTCCGTGTCGGGGGGTTTCTGGTGATGGTCGGAGAAGTTGGAGAGAGGCCTGGCGAGCCTACTGAGGGCTGTGGGCTGGACTGGGGAGGCCTGAGAGGCGTCCCCCACCTCGGGCTCCAGTGAGGAGATGTCATCGTCAAGGAAGACGACGGCGAAGCGGTTGGCGACAATGCAGCGGCAGGAGCGACGTGGCGAGGACCTAGGGAGCTTTGGGGAGTCACGGAGAGGCTCTGGGAAGCATCGGCATGGACCTGGATGGTTCGAAGCATTCCCCTGTCTCCTATGCCGATGGTGGGGAGTTGCAACGGCGAAGGCGGAGCTCTGGTGGCAGCGGTGGAGGCGCGACGGGCTGAGGAGGTCCACGGTGTCACAGCGATGCTCCGGGGAGTCGCGGGAGATATTGGCACGGCCTAGAGTGCCCCCTTATTGCGGGCTCTAGCGATCGGCGAGCGACAGAGCTGCGATAGCACTTTTAGGCGATGGACGCCTGAGGATCTCTCCCAAGTGTTGGAAATTCAGGGAGAAGGAGGAGAAAGATGGAGGAGAGGCCCATGGGGCCTCACCTGTCTCAAGAGGTCTATGGCCTCACTCGTGGTGGTGAACCCACCACCGGAGATGAGGGAAACGACAAGCAGGGTGGCCTACACTGGCTAAACTTGCCTAAAAATCTAGGGAGAGTCTTCTAGACCTAAGGCACATGCTTAGGATTGAAAGAATGGGGAAGAAGAGTACCTAGTTGGTGATCTGGCTATCCTCCAGCGAGACTCGACGGCGGCGCTCTGGGCAGATGCTTCGATGGCTTTTCAGAGGATCTCCGGGGTTGCAAGTGGGCTTGGAGAAGGACTCTAAAGGTGGGGTGATCAGTGGATTCACTCTAGATGAGGGGAATGAAAGAAAAGGCTTCGCGGGTGGTCTCTCTGACGGTTCCTCCGTTCTTCTCCTCTCTATTGCTCTCTCCTTTGTTTGTTGGTGGTTTCTCCAAGTTTAAAAGGGGTGGAAGGAGCGAAGAGAATCCTGGCATCGTGGGCATCATGGCTGGCAGTTGGGGAAGGAAGGAGATGGGTGCAGTTGGTTGCGATTGAGATCGTCGGAGATGGTGGGAGATTGCCAGAATTATTTTGGTATTTTTCTAAAGTTTGTGATTGAAGAAGGAAATGGATGTATTAGGCTAGATGGGCCTGTGATCTGGGCTTCTGTCTTTTGGGCATTTTTGTTTTTGTTTTTAGGGATTTTTTAAGGGGTTTTGGCAGATAAATTTAGGTTTTTAAATAGGTTTTGACTAAATTTGGTTTTATGATTTTTAATTGATTTTGTGATTTTTAATGTTTAATTAACAGATTTTAAATTGGACATTCTTTGGATTTTAATTCAAATTAGGGTTTTGAGTTTACTTAAGTGATTTTGAATTACGGTTTTTAGGGTTTTAATTTTTTTTGGTTTTAGGTTTTGATTTTTTGGTTTTTGGTTTTTAATTAGGTTTATGATTTTGATTTTATGATTTTAATTTAGGTTATAATTACTTGGTTTTTAGATTAAAATTTTTTTTAGGATTATTGTTTTTGTTTTAGGGTTTTTGTGTTTTAGGGTTTAAAGATTTTAATTATTTTAGGGTTTTTGTTATTTAATTAATTTAGGGTTTTTGTGACTTAATTAGTTGGTTTTAAATTAGGATTTTCAGGATTTTAATTATTTTAGGGGTTTTTAGGGTTTTGGATTTTAATTAGAGTTTTTAGTTTAAATTAGGGTTTTTGGGTTTTTATTATGGGTTTTTAGTTTAGTTAGGGCTTTTAGGTTTTAATTGAGGGTTTTTTAGTTTAATTGGGGTTTTTGTGTTTTAATTAGAATTTTGGGTTTAAATTAGGATTTTTAACTTAATTAAGTGACTTTAGGGTTTTGGGTTTAATTTAGGAATTTTTCCCTTGAATTTAAATGGATTAAAATGGTTTAAATGGATTTTATTTGATTTTGACTTTAATTAGGGTTTTCACTTGATTAATTAGGATTTTAAATGTTTTTAGGTTGATTTAAGTGGATTTTATTCAATTTTGACCTTAATTTGGGTTTTCACTTTTAATTAGGGTTTCAGGTGGATTTTATTTAATTTTGACCTTAATTAGGGTTTTCACTTGATTAATTAGGATTTTAAGTGGATTTTATTTGATTTTGGTTTTAATTAGGGTTTTACTTAATTAATTTGGGTTTTAAGTGGTTTTAGGTGGATTTTTTTTAATTTTTGTTTTAATTAGGGTTTTACTTAATTAATTAGGGTTTTAAGTGGATTTAGGTGAATTTGTTTAATTTTGGTTTTAATTAAGGTTTTACTTGATTAATTAGGGTTTAAAGTTGATTTAGGTGAATTTTGTTTAATTTTGGTTTTAATTAAGGTTTTACTTGATTAATTCGGGTTTAAAATGGATTTAGGTGAATTTTATTTAATTTTGGTTTCAATTAGGGTTTTACTTGATTAATTAGGATTTTAAATGTTTTAAATGAATTTTATTTGGTCTTGATTATTGATTTTTGGTTTTTACTTTGATTAGGTTAGAGTGGGCTTGTGTGGGCTTGAGTGGGTTTGAGGGTTTAGGGTTTTGGTGGAGTTAAGGTTTAGAGGTGGTGGTTGCAAACAAAGCATCTTCTAGAGGAGTCTGTTGCCAAGTAATTGCAAAAATTAGGGTGTCTACGCCATGTTGATATGATGCCCATGAAATACAACAATATGTATAATGCCTACATAATAACATGCAATGGTATGTAATGAAATGCAATGAGATGCAATGCTCATATAGGGGCATAACGCGATGATATGCTAATGTAGTGTAATGCAACATAATGTGATGCAGCTTTGGGTAACAAGTGGATGGCTTGTCAACCTAGAAATGGGCATGACAAGCTATCAAACTTGTATAGGGAGACACCGGTGATGGGGCATGATAAGTTGTCGAACTCATCGACTGGATAGTAAGGATTATCAGCTCGAAGAAAAGAGGCATGACAAATCGTAAGATTTGTCAAGCAAGGAAAAGAAAATATCGTCCACATGGATGGGGGCAAAAAGTAGGAGAGCAAACCAAACTTCGTCCAACCGGAGTGAAGTCGCGTAACAGATTTCGTTCACTCGAACGAAAATCCAAGAAAGGGAAGGATCACTTCGTCCCCTTGGAGCGAAGTTGCGCACTGGATTTCGTTCACCCAAATGTAAATCCAAGAAAGGAAAGGATGACCTCATCCTCCTAGAGTGAAGTTACGCACTGGATTTTGTTTGCCTAAATGAAAATCAAGGAAAGGGAAGGATGACTTCGTCTACTCTGAGCGAAGTCACACACTGGATTTCGTTCACCTGAAGGAAAATCAAAGAAAGGGAAGGATGACATCATTTGTCTAGAGCGAAGTCACACACTAGATTTTGTTCACCTGAACAAAAATCAAGGAAAGGAAAGGATGACTTTGTCTGCTAAGAGTGAAGTCACTCACTACATTTCATTTTCCTGAATGAAAATCCAAGAAAGGGAAGGATGACTTTCTCCACTCAGACAAATGCCATGCAATAAATTTCGTTTGCCTAAACAAAAAACAAGGAAAGGGAAGGAAGACTTCATCCACCTAGAGCAAAGTTGCGCACTAGATTTCATTTGACTTAACAAAAATCTAGGAAGAAGAAGGATGACTTCGTTCACTTGGAGCGAAGTCGTGCACTAGATTTTGTTTGCCTGAACCAAAATCCAAAAAAGGGTAGGATGACTTCGTCTGCCTGGAGCGAAGTTGTGCACTAGATTTCATTCACCCAAATGAAAATCCAAGAAAAGGAAGGATGACTTCGTCTGCACAGAGTGAAGTCATGCACTGGATTTCGTTCACTTGAATGATAATCCAAGAAAGGGAAGGATGACTTTGTCTGCTTGGAGTGTAGTCGCACATTGGATTTCGTTCGCTCGAATGAAAATACAGGAAAGGGAAGGATGACATCATCCACTAGGAGCAAAGTCGTGCATTATATATCATTCGCCTGAACGAAAATCCAAGAAAAGGAAAGATGACTTCATCCACCTAGAGTGAAGTCGTGCAATAGTAAGAAGCAAATGAAGCTCCAGACCCAAAGTTGCAGCGGAGGCCCGAAGACCAACCCTCGACAGATGGGAGGTCAAGCTAAAGGACCAAAAGAGCAAAAGGGAACCAAAGGGCGACCAACATGCCCTTGGCAACACAGAGGGAGATACTAGAAGACAGCTAACGTACCTCTAGTAATGAAAAGAAAGATACCAAAAGATAGCTAACATGCCCCTGGTATTGAAAAGTAAGATACCAAAAGACAGCTAACATGCACCTAGCATCAAAAATGCAAGGGGGCCTACTTCATGGGCGTGCATTGGTCTTAAAGCTGGCATGCGGCGTTTTGCCAAGAAAACTAAAGCTGCAAACATGTCGGTCATCACGGACCACCCAACGTGATGGGCGGCCAAAACAAAATTGGTAAAACCATAGGGCCTTTGAACAAGGGCTATGCAATAATGCTGAGCTTGCTCAAGTTTTCATCATCAACCCTGATTTTCAAAAATAGGAAGAAAAAGGAGGTAAATTATTAACGCAATTACTATGCTTTTGATGTCTTTGGACTTAAAGCAGCAAACTGATGGGAGGATGCTTTTGCACTTCTTGATTCAAGAGATACTTTGATCCTTAAGCAATGTCATGCGAGGTTGTAATTGGTGGCTCCCATTCTCACTCTTTTGAAGTAACACTAGATGAGGCCTCTGCTTTGTAGAGGATAGCATTTAGTTGCCCACAAGCAGTAGAAGCGTTGGATGTAGCCTTCTAGTCTCTGTCTTAATTCCTTGGGGACCGACTACAACTTTTGATGCTCACAGTATGATAGTTCTTTTCCCCTCATGAGTGATTGCATTTGCATCTAACATTGCCAAGGAGGTGGAGTTACTACCTGCACGTTGGATTTGAGTGCGCTACTTCACTTGGATGGTGGGGCCAAGCCCTCCAGATGGTGCTTCTCATGTTGATGGCAAGTCTTGCGCTGCAGTTGAAGGATAAGGCGGCTTTCATGCTCATCCGTGTCACTCCTCTCATGGGTGCCTTCTTTCTTCAATTTCTTTTGTGCCCATTATGCATATCTTATCATTTCTTTTGGCTCACATGCTCTGAATTCTTTTTGATATGCATTTTATTTACCCTCTTTGGGTAGCAGTCCTAGTGGGGAGTTAAGAGTTTGGCTATTCAACATACATGCTCAGCCTCTACATTGTGTGAGGGCAACCTTTGACTACGCTCTACTTGGCCTTGGTCCTCTCCACATCTAGTGGACTCTCTTGATTGGATTGATGTCGCTATTGTATTTTGCACTAGATTTGGTGGGAATTGCTAATCAGCTTTGAGTTGCACTCATTTGGCCACACACATTGCTTGGGTAAATGCTTCTTGAATCATTGGTACTTGGCATCTATCTAGTGCTGCTTATTTGTCCAAAGCTGGGCTTTTGGATTTGCAAATTTTTATGTGTTTTTCATATTTTAAGTAAGAAGCAAGCATATTTTTTTATTTTGGGTTTGGTGCTTTTTATATTTTTTATGAAAACGTAAAAAAAATTGAAAACCAACGAAATGGAAGGACATGTATTTGTTGTTTTTAATATATTTGATTTTTTTGTTTTTGTATTTTTTGTGATGCATAGAAAAAAATTGAAATGAGCATGTAATAAAAAACAAAAGCATGTTTTTGGATTTTAAGGATTTTCTATTTTTTATTTTATATAATGCAAGAAAATGCGAAATTATGCAGAAATCCAAAAATGAAAGACAAAATATGCAAAAAAAATGTGGAGAGACTTACCTCTCAATAGATTGAGGTGTTGGGGCTACTCTCGCACTGCTAATGCTGTCGACGCCACCCTGGTGGCTCTTGTCATGCATTCCTCCATCCTCACAAAGTGATTTTAACTCTCCAAAGGATATAGGAGATTGAGGGGATGGGAAGACTAGAGAAGCTTGATCCACTTGAGAATTGGAAACACAAGAGGGTAGAAGGGGAGATGCTAAAGGAGCCAAGTCTACCCCAAGCGCATTGTGTGCTAATGAAAGCTGCCCAACAACATCGACGATAGCAACACACCTGTCAATCAAATGCTGGACAGCATCCCGCAAGACCTGGCAATGGTTCGTTAGATGGCTAACCCTATGATGGAAATCACACACGGTAGTGAGGTCATACCACTTAGGGACCAAGCTTGGTAACAGACATGAGGTTGGCTCCTTGAGAAGGTGCTGGACCAAGGGATAAATAGCGCTAAGAAGGGCTACAAGTGGGGTGCAGTCTTATGATTTACCTTGCCACCTCTACCATGGTCGTTGATCTTGATACCCCTGACAAGCCGAAGTGACCACAGGATTAGATAGAATACTGTAAATAGAAGGCAGAGACTGGGAAGATGTGGCACCAAGTGGAGCTAGTGCGAGACCGATAAAATCTGTTGGATCTTCGATGGATGAAATGGAGACAGGAGGGACAATGGTGAGGAGACTGACCCTTGAAGTTTCAACATGCTCCGAGCCTGTAAACTCAGGCAGGGACTAAGAAAGTTGGCCAGTGTTTGTCAGTGTTGAGGCAAGTGACAAATCTACCTCCTACACACGAATGCTTATGACTCCATTGTCAATAAAGGTCTGAATGACATCTCGTAGCGTGTGACAGTCATCAGTCAAGTGCCCCATGGCTCGATGATAATTGTAGTATGCATTAGGGTGATACCATGATGGTGGTGGGCTAGGTGGTAGATGGATATCTGGATGTCTCAGGAGAGACACAACTTTAGGAAGACGACACTCAAAGGCTCGACTAGAGGAGTGTAGTCGCTTTCTGTCCGGTGAGGTCATTTCCTCCTTGGTTGTTGTACCTACCAGGCTAGTGCATCATGTTGTGCTAGCTCAACGAAGGGGAAGACCTACGAAGCAAGTTGAATGCACGATGCAGTGAGAGGGGGCTTGACTGTTCCAACATCGACTAGGTCTTGAAATGTGCACTTCAAAGCATAGCACATGTCCATCGAATGCTCGCTGTTCCAATGGAACTTGTAGAAAACATTCGGCTTGAACCACTATAGAAGGGGCTTCGATGGTGATTGAAACTTAGGAAGAGTCAATATATAGGTGACCTTGGGAAAGAAAGAGCTAAGAGACTCACCCAAGGGAGTGATGTCGAAAGGCTGGCGCCGAGTGTGTTTCTTCTTCTATGGCGGCTCTTAAGGAGTGGGAAGCACAGGGGGCATGGACAAAACAAGAAGCACGACCAAAATAGGTAACAAAGGTGTAGGTGGCAAAGTGGTAAGAACTAACAGCTGACTTTGCATGGCCTGAACTAGGGCTTGCATCTCCAGAGCTAGTCGGGATAAAGTCACTAGAGCAGAGGACTAAGGGGACAAAGAGAAGTCAAATGAAGGCACAACAAGGTCAACTGGGACAACTAAATGAGGCATGATTTCAAACATAGACGAATGATGGAGTGCCTCAGCACGAGGACTAGATGACAGACTTATAGGCGAAGCAAAAGGAGGACTAGAAAAGAGCATTGCTGATGATGGATGTGTAGATAGCCCATATGGGGAAGGCGATGTCTCGACATGGGACACCATAGAGGATTCTTGAGGTCAAGGAGTAGGTAGGCTAGGCAAAGAGGTAATGGATGAGAGTGCAAAAGATAGACTTGGAGGATAAAAGGGTTGGGTGACGGACAAGAAAGACACCTGATAGCTTAGTCCACCAATGCCAAAGAAAGCTATAGGTTGATCCTATGCCTCAGCATGACGTACCACAGGTGAAGATGAAATGAAGGTAGTAGGACAAGGGAGTGATCCAGGTGAAGGTCGTTGGAGGAAAGAACGAGCAAATGAAGAGGTGAGTCTGATCGACCATCCTAGAATCCGAAGAAGCAAAAGGATCAAAGGGTGGATTCTCCATGGTAATGAAGAAGATTTAGATAGGCAAATAGGAAGTGGGATAGTCAAACCTAAATGCGAGGATGAGAGACGTGCACAGCCCGAGGACACACTATCAGGTGTGACTCGAGACTTGAGTAGGAACAAGCAAAAGCAGTTAGAAGGTTGCATGGAGGTTAAGTGGTGGCATGAATGGCACACATGCAAGATAAATGCCTTAGCATGTTTTCTCTCACTATGCATACCACAAGTAGGCTGCCCACTTGGGACTCATTCAGGGGTAATGGGTTTTGACATAGGTTAGAAAGAAAGGTCACCACTCTAAATCCTAGCCAAAGCTCAAGTAGTGAATAGGTGGTGCATTGGTGGCCTCAACCCTTACCAAAGTAGTGGGTTGTACCGTCTACTAATACCGATGCGACCTTAGATAAAAGGGAGCAGACCGATAACTCATCCTATGCCAAAGCTATAGAATGAGAGATCGAGACTACCCTTCTCAAACTGTGGTTGTACAGAAAAGAGGAGAAGATGCATGCTTTCTAAATGCTCATTCATGTGGTATGCTTGATATTTTTTACTTGCATTTTATTAAGCCAGGGGGATTGCAATTTATTTCTAGTTTTGCTTTAATGCTTGTTTTCTATGTTTATGTTTTTAACATTAAACCTGGAGGAGAGGCAAACACATCTCTACTCTCCTAATCATGACAAATATGGAAAGGAAAAGAAACACCAAGCAAGGCAAACAAAAGCAGTCATCAAACAAAAGACATGCGCATGTTATGTGCCAAGTGTCATGTCATCATGATGGTGAAACAAAGTAAACATTCATTACATCAAAAGGTATATAGCACGATATGTGCAAGTGAGGTGACATAGTAAAGGTGTAAAGAAAGACATTTATCAAGTAAAAAACATGCATTCATTAAGTAGAGATAAGGAAAAACACAAGGCAAAAATAAAGTTGTAAAGGCAGGCATGGAAAAGCAAAGGAGACAAGCAAGCGGGCAAAAGCCAAAGCGAGTGAAGAAAGCCCAAACAAAAGTCAGAATATGGCTATTCGTAGTTCCTGTAACTATGTTCGTGACCACTCGCGTGAGACGTAAAAGCTGAATGCACGAGATCGAGCAAAGTCACGGTAAATTAAAATCATGACAAAAATGCAATAAGAAAAGATTAGAGTCGCCACCTAATCTACTTAGTGGAAGACAAGGAGAATCACACAAAAATAATGAAAATGATGCAAATATGCATGATCAGTGTCAAAGGAAAGGTCAATGCGTGTCAGAATATAGGGTAAGAATCCTTGTTACGCACAAGGAAGGTATTAAGCACCCCCATGCACCTGATAAGTCGGTATTTCATGACTTTTCGCTCGCTTAAATGGCTATATGGGCTTGAAGCCTATTTCTGTGTGCCAAAGGGTAATATGCAATGCAATGCCTTGTAAATGGATGTGTGTCCCTAAGTTTATGCCTAAAATGGGATGTTTAATGCCATATGAATAAAGTAGGATGTAAGGCATATAACCTACTGCTCAACAACGCTATTCAGGCCCTGAATCAAGTGCTGACACAAAGGAATTGCCCCAATACAATCCACTAAGGCATCCGATTCCAAAGAATCTGAATAGTAAGCATCATCAATTTATGGGATGCAAAACTAGTACTAACATGAATGTATGATGCTAAAAATTGTGTAAAAGCAAGTATAATATTTCCAGGAATGAAAATCAAGAAGGCGAGGATCTAGATCATCCGAGAAAACACACAAAATAAGGCCCAAACTTGTTGTCTATACCCAGGTTGGTGCTCCAACATGGTGCGTAAACTTGGTGCTGCAGCTTGGTGTGCCCTAAGCACTTTATTTTAGACAACAAGCTCAAATGCCAACCTAGGCTAAATGCATGCATTCATTGGCACTTGTGGCTATTGGATGAGCTTGCCTAGATACTAGGAATGCATTAATCCAATCGAAAACACGTGCCCAATCTTCTCCATCTCTCGTGCCCAATGATGGGTTCCGTCGACTACCTTGAAACCTTATAGCCTTGGTGGTGGGCTGCTGGCTCTAGTGTGTCATTTTAGGGCATTATTAGACAAAGGGAACGATTGGAAATGCAGTAAAAGATGCAATGCAAGTGTATGTGCATCCCACGTCCAACAGCCATCCCACTCATCCTTCTCCTTGGCTTCATGGGCTTTCATGCACGACTTGACCACTCGACTGCCAAGGTGGTAGTTGGCTGGAAACCAACGCTTCCTAAGCCACGAGCTATGTGACGCATCAAGGAAGGATAGAAGAGTGGAGGGCAACAAGCCTTGGTGAGTTCCTACCTAAGCTCGAAAGCCAACTACCTCACCGGGGTGATGGGAACCTATCACTGGTTTGCGCAACAAGGACATGAAAAAGAAACCATGCAGAGTGAAACCAGCCAAACCCACATGCAAGAATTAAACCCATGAAAGGTAAAGTAAGTTAAGTTATGCCAGAGGGAATGGTTTGCTTGGTTACCCGTGTAGACGTACGTTTGTCCCTCCAGAAAGTGGCTTCCACTGATTCGACACACCTGGTTGCAGTGGAGGCAGAGGCGAGGCTTGGTGGCACTATGTAGAGGCTCTAGGGTGTTGTTTGGAGGCTATGCAAGGGCTAAGCGAGGGTTGTTGTGTGTATGGATGGGCTTTGGATTGCCGACAACAGTGAAACACAGCTGAGGAAGCCATTGTAGTGCGGTGACGGTTGGTTGTGGCTGGGCTCTTGGGGGTGAGGGTCGTAGGTTATGCAGGGATGAAAAGAGTGTTGTGATGACCTGTGGTAGGCTGTGGTGGTTGTTGTAATGGAGAAGAGCTGTTTTTTGGGTCGTGAGTTGGTGCTATGATGGGTTGCTGGTGATGTGGTGGCCATGATGGGCTACAGATGTGGCTGGGCTCTTTGGGACGTGGACGTGGGTTCTCTAGGATGAGTGGAGCAATGCGGTGGCTTGGAAATGGCCGATGAGTGCTGTAGTGGCCGGAGTTGGAGGTGCAGTGGTTGGGCGCCGTGTGTGTGGCTCGATGCACAGTGGTGCTTTGTGGGTGGTGGCGGCTATGAGATGCTTGGATGCAAGTTTCTCCTTGGGTGTGGAGTGATGAAAAAGAAGGACGTGAGAAGCTGTTGGTTGGGTGGCTGTGAGGTGGAGGAAGACGCTGTGAGGTGGAGGTGGTGGCTGTTGTTGATGGTACACTCTGTCGCGGCTAGGCTCTCTCTTCTCCTCTCTCCTTCCTCTCATCTCTCTTCTATTTTCTTTTCTCTCTTCTCCTCTCTCTTCTCTTCCCTCCTCTCCTCTCTCTTCTCTGGTTGTTTTCTCAGGTATTATGGTATGGTCTGGCAATGGTTCCCCTCAAACAAGGCCACATGGGATCCTTCCAAGCTTGAGGGATGCCGAGAGAGAGCTTGAAGGGTGGCCGAGAGTTTTTGGTGGTGCTTGAGAGAGTAGTCAGGCCCCTGGGGTCCAGCCAACTCGAGAGAAAACCAAGAGTTGGAAGTTAGGCCCTTGAAATGTAACCACCTAGATACCAAAGTACTTGGAACTCAAGAGCATCTCACGTGTGGTTGGAAGTCCAAGAGCCTCATGGTGAAAGCTACGTGGAAACAAGCATGCAATGGCTTGGGATAGGAGGGTGTAAATCATTGGGTTGAAATGGCATGCATGGCTACGTGAAAGGACATGCAAAGGTTGGTTCAATGGCATGTAATGGCTACATGAAATGCATGCATGCAAAGGCTATGTGAAGAAAAATGCAATGGCTTGGTGAAGAAATATATAGTTTAGCTACATCAAGAAATGCATTGAATGACTTCGTTAAGTGGGTTTTTATTGGCAAAATGGAGTGAATGTGATTTTGGACTTAGGGAATGGAGTGTGATGATTCATGCACAAGTGGTGGCCACCAATGAGTGAGAGAGTCAGCATGTATCCAATGAAATAACAAACCATCGCTCTGATTCAGCTGATATAGGGCTATGCACCTTAGAGGTGCACCACCTAGGTGAGCCACAAAGGTGCCCTATATTAGTGTGCCTACCATAGGTCTAGGTTTGTGTTTGATTAATTGGACCATCAATGGGCTTAGGCTAGAATGTGAAATGGGCTGGTCTGGGATTTTAGGTAGGTTTTGGCGTAAGGGTAGGCTCTAGTGTTTCGAAATGTCTCGTCACAATCGTGGTGAGCTCCTCTGAAGAAATCCGCTGACAAGTGACAGCAAATCAAGGTGTCTATAGATTTTACCAACTAATCTCTAGTTGTGGTTGTTGTGTGGCATGTTTCAATGGTGTGCTAGTGTTGGTGGGTGTCGAGGGATGGCTGGGAGTCACAGGGAAGCGTCGGATCGCAATGGAGCTCGTTGGTTTGGCTCGCTTAGAGGGTGCAAGGTACACACCCACCTAGAAGTTATTTAAATTTTTCTTGGGTAATTATTTTTTATGCATGGATGTGTGTGGGTGTTCCTCTACCCCTCTGTGGTGATGGGGTAATTTTTGATGGAATTATGCATGCCTAGAAGGGAGGTTCTAATTGAACTTCCTGATGTAGGGCATTGGACGCACACTCTAGTGCATCCAACATTGGATGCACACTTTGGTGCGTCCAACATTGGATGCAGTTTGTGCCACGTTTAACATCACTATTTGTTGTAGTTTGCATATGTTCATTGAAAGGGGTTTTATTTTGGATCTAGGAATGATATTTGGGCTACATGTAGTAGAAGTATGTTTATTTAAGTTCTATTGTTAGATTCATAACTAGATTAGGCTTAATGCAAGTTAATGGCTAGAGTTTTAATTAAGAATTGGTGCTCTAAGTAGTATGATGCAACCCTACCTACGTCTAATGTCAAATGCAGGGTCAGCTACATCTTACACCCTAGTGGTAATATAGAATGCATGCTTTAGTAGAATGAATTCAAATGGCCTAGGGAATTTACTAATGAGGTGTATGTAGTGTAGATAATGATATTTAATCATATATTAATCCCACTTAATGATATAATTAGGGTTTTGGATAATTTAGAGTGGTATGTGATTATGGTTAGCCTTCCAGGCTGTTAGACACACACTGTGTTGTGTCTAACGTAAGACATTGCACACTACGTGTCTTACGCCTAGAATTCTATTTTTGGTGATTTTCCTGATTTAATTAATTAATAATGATTATAAACGACTAGGGAAATCAGTAGAGCTGATTTAGGGATTTTCTAAAATAAATTAGCAAGATCCCATTATGTTGGAAATAAAATAAAAGAATATATGACTTAGAAATACTAAGTCTTTCCCCTAGATGGCTTAGATGGACATTAGGATTTATATTAAACCCTAAGATCAGAGTTGGGGTATGGTTTGGCGTGGTACGCTGAGTTAGATATTAAATGGCACAGTTTGGGTGTTTGACACTAGGCTGGCTATGACTCATGTGAGACATAAGCTAGTAGGTGTCAGACACCTTGGTGCCAAAACTTAGTGTTCCGAGTGCACCTGGTGTAGTTTTCTCGGCTTGATAGAAAAGCTGTCGATGTTGTCTTTTGAGTGTAGTTTCTGATTTGTGGTTTTTTTGTACCATTTTGATTATAGTGTTTTCATGGTGCCTTTGAGTTGTGATATTAAAAGCTTTTTGAAATGGGTTTTCAAAGAGTTTTGAAAAAGAAATGCATAATTTTACAAATGTCTTGAAAAGTATTTCTCGGTGTTTTCTGCTTGTGCTTGAGAGCAAGAGACTGAGGCGAGTGCTCATCGAATCCTAGAGATATGACATTCCTTGAATGTCGTTTACAAGGCTAAGGTTAAGGTTCGCGGGTCAAGGTGTTGTCCAGGCAGGTGTTAGTCCCAGGTGCTGAAGGCCTAGGATATCATCCGTACTTGGAGGTATTGTGGTAGCAGATTCGGGAAGTATGAGACTCTTACGTAGTTGACCGTGATACCTTGGTTGTTGCGGGTATCAATATGTTGTGAGACCAAGACACAGATGCTCTTGGTCTACTTTCAAGGACGATTGATATCCTTAGGGTTGTGAGCTACTTGCTAGGTTGAGGTCCACATGGTTTTAGGGGGTGCTGGCTGAGCCTAGGATGTTGGAGCCTTCAAGGGTTCGAGTACTGTGTAGGCGCTGAGAGGGTGTATCATGTGGCTTGTCCTGAGAGATGACGGCTTGCTCGAGGAGGGTGAGTGGGCTTTCCTATTGAGTGGTTAGCCCTTTTGAGGCTCCTTTAGGTGGAAGGGCACCTAGACGGGTAGACTCTTCCACAAGATGGTTGTCCATGTCAGTGCAGACATTGTGGCCGCTCCGTAGTGGACTACTTATGGCCAGTGTAGGTTGCTTGGTGCCTGGCAGCATGACATAGTGTGTTCGACTTGTGTTTGTTGTGTTTCACCTATGTGGTGAGGTGCTTTGTGCCAGAGTGGTATTGTTTGAGGTGGCTGTGCCAAAGTGGCATTGTGGTTTTGGTTGTGTCCTGATTTAAAGAATCAGGCTCTGGTCTAGAGAAGACCTTGTATTTTGGAGTAGAGGCTCTATTCAGGTTTTATGGCTTGTGTGTTATGTAGTGGGTGCATTAGATGCTATAGAGAGTATTCAAACATCATTAGTTGTCTAGTTCGCATAGAGAGTGAATGGGACCAGGTTATGTGTCTTGTGGTGTGTTTTGGGTTTGATCTGGTGAAATAGCCCTTTCGAGCATGCATAAAGGATTTTGAAAGAACATGCATATGATTTTGAAAAGAAAAGGAGAAAAGAATGGTTTTAAAAGGCATGTTTTAAAGGACTTGTTGTATGCTGGGCGATAGCGAGTTGATCTGTTGTGATGTTGTTGCACCCAAGAGAGGTGCTGATGTTTGTGTGCTTCCAGCGTGATTACATTAGGCTCCTCGTCACAATTTGTTGAGTTGGCTTGTGTGTTTAGGGTGGGTGTGTGTTGGGTGACTATTTTGAGTGGTCACTCATGTGTGCTTTTGATTGTATTTTTGCAAGTACATGATAGGACTCAGTGTCTCCTAGTGCAAATAGGAAGAAGCCACACTACCACACATCGGGAATCTTGGTGAGTTTGGTTAGTTTTATTTTAGTTGTTTATCAGATTAATTTCTGTCGAGTATTCTTATTAGATTTAATTCAAAATTAGCATAATTATTGAGAAAGAAAATTGTAGGTAGGTAGGAAAGCTAGCACCCTGGGGACAGGGCATTACATATGATCCCATATGGATCGTGATATAGATAATCCCTACATAGTTGGATACAGAAAATCAAATATACATCTTTCCAAGTACATGTTGATTGGACAACAAGACCCTTATTTTCTATTGGATGCTCCACACCCCAAATGTGGGTTAGGGCTCCATAACTATGTAATTGAATGGGGATAAACATTTGAGTTAGGATTCAAGGCAACTCAACCATATAATATAACAAACATCAATTAAGGAATAAAACATACAATGAGTCCAACATATCTATATTGAAAGTAAGGGATACCAAGAACATCATCTACTACAACACTCAACAATTTGATGAAGAAACTGCTCCCATCAAACACCAGGTTGTCTTTGGTCGTATCATCTTCATTAGCGAAAATGTCAACTGTATTTTTGTCTTTCCCGATAAATAGGACAAAGTGATCCATGAAGAACAACTAATAAATGTTTGATTTTCTTTATCCAAGACCATCGGATCCATGCAGAGGACGCCAAGTTGCTAAAAGAAACTCCTAGAAATTTGGAATTACTCTCAACATTGACATATCTTGTAACACACGTAAATTCATTTTGTAATTATTTACATTTTTTAATGAATTTATTCTTAGATGGGTGTAACTATTCCAAGACCCATTTGTGTGATTTTGTGATTTTAGGCTTGGGTCTCATGGGTCGGCTTCTGGTTCTATGTTCCTATGCGTGGTTAGCACTGTGCATTGTGGCACTGTGCTTGTGGGCCCATGTGTGGGTCTGTGTGGGGCCCACGTTGTGGGTCAGTTATTATGGCTGGTGGTTGGGCTATGGTTGGTGAGCTCGTGCGGGGTGCCGGTAGCTGGAACGCGTAGGTGCACACGTGCCTAACTACTGCGTATGCATGGCTTTATAAGCCTGCATGCGCCACGCCACTCCCTCACTCACCGTTTGTCCTCTCCTTCTTTCTTCCCCTCCTCCTAGGCACACACCTTTCCTCCCCCACCTCTCCTTCCCTTCCACCTCACCCCTCTCCCTCCCCCACCCCTTCTTTCCCCACTTGTCTTCCCCTCGCTCTTTCCCCCTCTGTTCCGTGCATCAACAAGAGAGAGAGAGTGAGTGAGAGAGGAAAACGCTCCATGGTGGCTCGACGTTGGCGTGGCTAGAGCTCTAGAGGTCGAGGAAGCTCCCATGGATGTCGTGGTTGTCGGTGGAGGCTGGTTGGATTGCGCGTTGGGTCATTGAAGCTCATTTCAGGTACGTACTGCCAATTTAATGTGTAGAAATCATGTAAAATGGTAAAATTGCCTAGGATGCATGTAATCTAGACTAAATTTAATGTTTCATAATTTCTTGGAATTTATTGTGGTATTTATGGTGGTTGTTGAGATTTGGGTCCTTCTGACCCCTTTATGCTTGCGAAATTATTTCTTGCTATGTGATGAATGGATTTCTGTTTTGTTTATTGGGTTTTGGAGTAGACTCGAGGGCCTACTACATATGTTTTATTCGGAATTTTTGGTGGTTGTTTGGTGCATCCACCATTGGTTCCCACTTCTGGCAATTTTTGGGTCCGCTACTACAGGCTGTCTGAATTTTGATAGAAAACTAGAGGCATAGGCCGATTGCACGGATCACATGCGCAGTTCCGTCAGCAGTTCTGGCCCCTGTCCATGCTCTGGTTACATTCAGAAGAAAATACCTGGGGCATGGGCCATACGCGCGGTCCACATGTGTGGGTCTGGCAGGGCTTTTTAATGGTATTTTTATGGTTTTCTGGTAAAAATGCATTTGAATGTAGTGGTTTTCCGGATTGGTTTGTTTTGCCCATTTGAGATGGAATTATGGGCCGTTAGTGGTTGTCTCGTGGGACACTTTATGTGCCATTTTGTCAAGGTTTTGAAATAGTTTCCAAAGATGTAAAATGATTTTGAAAATGGTTTTCAAAAGAGATGAGTTGGCTCGTTTTGGAAAATGGTTTTCCTAGTTTTCTATGTGTGGGTCAAAACACTATGGGACTGTGTCGTTGGGACCAGGGAATGTGACAACATTCTTTGGTGGTCAAACACGTCTCCCTAGTTGAGGTCGGGGGCCAAGATACCTATGGTTAAGGGTCTTCGGGTGTTGGAGATATGAGACTCCCTTACTGTCGTCTCGAGGCTAGGATTGTGGTCCACGGGTTGAGGTGTCTTATAACATGATGAGAAGGTATGATACTCCTACTGTCGCTATGAGCACTGAGGCTCGGGTGTTGTTGAGTGTGGAGGTATGACACTCCCTCCTAGGCATTGTGTGGAGGACACCGTGAAGAGGCATACCTTGTGGTGGCCAGTGTGGGTGAGACACGTGTGCCATAGCTGGTCACATCCTGAGAGACAGAACTGCCTTCCCAGAGAGGAGTTGGCTCTATAAGGGTTCTCTAGGTGGGAGGAGCACGGGATGGTGGTTGGCTCCTGCACAGGATGACACACCGTGGCAGCGTAGTGCACTTCAGTGGCTGCTTGTGGCCAGAGTTGGTTGCCTGACGCTAGGCTTCCTGACACATTGTGTGTGGTTTTAGCCATTGAGGGCCTCATTTGTGGTTTTGGGCTGGTACAGCCTTGCCTACTATTTTGGCCAGTGTGGGCCGTGTTTGCTGTGGTTTTCAGCCTATTGAGCCTGGTTGGTTGGTTTTGGTGATTTTGGGGGAAATAATTGCAGAATGGATTTAAAATAAAATTAATATAGATTTGTTTTTCACTATTTTCGTGGGGTGCATGCTGGGTGACTTTTGTCATTCATACTTTTCTTCATGGTTTTGGGTTGCAAGTGTAGGCATGTAGATGGGTTCTAGCATAGTGCATGTAGTTTTGAAGTCTCGTAGCCACACACATAGGTTCCTGGTAGATGATATTTTTGTTTAGCTTTTAATTTCTTGTAATTTAATTTGCTTTAAATTATTATGGAAATTTGTGGCATTACAGATTGGTATCGGAGCTCCAGGTTCACTAGGTGAGGCCAGGCAGAGGTTGCTCGACAAGTGCATCGAACTAGGTACACTATTCATCCTAGGTGTATGAAGATGTACTGAGACTTGAAGCGGAACTTTTGGTGGCCTGGCATGAAGAGGGATGTTGCTGACCATGTGGCAAAGTGTACTGTTGTGCCGAGTGGTGAAGAGAAAACAAATACGAATGGATGGATGTCCACATCCCAAGCATCCAAACCCTCCCCCACAGATGAACCTCACATGAAACCCTAGATATGGAGAGAAGAGGGAGGAGTTCTCTCTATACATTTGGAGACAAAATAGGGCTACATAATGACCAAAGAGGTTCATCTGTGGAGGAGGGTTTGGATGCTTGGGATGTGGGCATCCATCCGTTCGTATTTGTTTTCTCTTCACCACTCGGCACAACAAGTGGTATCAGAGCTTTTCTAGAAGTCAAGAAGTGGATTTGAATCCGTGAAGAGGGCTGGAACTTGAAGAAAATTCTG